>WBNM01025933.1:51741-124285 GCA_013399055.1 Ramphastos sulfuratus | reverse complement strand
AAAAAAAACCCAAAAACCACAATCCAAATTAAAACAGATATTTAAAAGGACAGTCAAGGGACACTGAGGCTTTCAAGGATTGAAAGTGGGGTTGTGGAGTCTCCTTCTCTGGAGACTTTCAAAACCTTCCTGGATGCATTCCTGCACAGACTACCCTAGGGGATCCTGCCTTGGCAGCGGGGTTGGACTGGATGATCTCTGGAGGTCCATTCCAACTTCTAACATTCTGTGACTCTCTGAATCATGTAGTAGTGGATCTGGTAGAGTTAAATAATGATTGGACTTGGTTTTAAAGGTCTTTTCCAACCACAGTGATTCTGTGCCTCATTCTGGAGCAAGAGCCAAACTAAGCACAACGTGCTGCTGAAGAGACGGGAGATGTTTCAATTTCAAGGCAGCACTTCACAGAATCACAGAACCTTAGAGGTTGGAAGGGACCTCCAGAGATCATCCAGTCCAACCACCCTACCAAGGCATGATCCCTTAGGGTAGTCACAGAATCACAGAATGTCAGGGGCTGGAAAGGACCTTGAAAGATCATCCAGTCCAATCCCCTTCCAGAGCTGGATCTCCTATCACAGGAATGCATCCAGGCGGGTTTTGAACATTTGCAGAGAAGGAGACTCCACAACCTCTCTAGGCAGCCTGCTCCAGGGCTCTGGCACCCTCACACCAAAGAAGTTTATCCTCATGTTGAGCTGAAACCTTCTCTGTTCCACTTTGGATCCATTGCTCCTTGGCTTATTGCTATGCACCACCCAAAAGAGCTTGGCCCCCTCCACTTGACATCCACCCCTCAGATATTTGTATACATTGCTCAGATCTCCTCTCAGCCTTCTCTTCTCCAGACTAAACAGCCCCAGGGCTCTCACTCTCTCTCTGGGGGAGATGCTCAAGTCCTCCACTCATCCTCATGGCTCTCCACTGGACTCTCTCCAGCAGGTCCCTGTTTCTCCAGAACTGGGGAGCCCAAAATTGGACACAGTATTGCAGGTGTGGTCTCAGCAGGGCAGAGTAAATGGGAGAAGAACCTCCCTAGTCCTGCTGGCCACACCTTTCCTGATGCACCCCAGAATGCCCTTGGCTCTTCTGGCTACAAGGGCACATTGCTGGCCCATGCAGAACTTGCTGCCCACCAGCACTCCAATGTCTTTCTCCATGGAGCTGGGCAGCCCCCAACCTGTACTGGTGTCTGCTGTTACTCTTCTCCAGATGCAGGACCCTGTGCTTGTCCTTAGTTAATTTCACGTGGTTAGCCTTCATCCAGCACTCAGCCTGTCCAGATCTTGTTGGATGGCAGTACAGCCTGACAGGGAATTAGTTATCAAATGAGAAGAAGAGTTCCACAGATGAGTTGGCATGCCTGCAGTTTACCCTGAAACTAGTCATTTTTGAAGATCATCCAAACACAAGCAAAAGAAAGATGCCTGACTCAATAATAATAATAAAAAAAAAAAAAAAATCCCATAGCTGTCATGTTTATGACTCACATTCTCTAGGCAGGAAATACATGAAGCAAGCAAAAGCCTGTCTGCCCTCCACTTCACAAACCCTTGATATCATAATCACATTTTAAAAATACTCCTTTCCTGAACGATGCAAATTAAAAGGCAGAAGTAATTCTCTGACACAGCATCGAGAAACCACACGCCGACACGAAATGGCAATTTATTGCACGTGAGCCCATTAAACTATTACTTACAGAGTAATAAACAGCAGCCACACAGACACCACTGTCACCACTGAGCTGAAAATCAAGGAAACTCCTCACCCCTGGGCCCTGGAGACTGAGAGAAGTTAAGCTGCTAGTGCTTGGAGCTTGGTTTTGTCCTCTAGAAAGGCTGCAGCATCCCCAGCCAATGTTGCAATTGTCCTGTGGTTATCATGCAGGCTTTCTAGTCAAAAGTGACTTTTGAAGTTCAGGGTCCCTTTTTTATTAAGGCAAAAAGCAGTGGAAAGCTGTGAAAGGACAAAGAGAGAAGACAGAATCACAGGAACAGTCAGGTTGGAAAAGGCCTTCAGGATCATCAAGTCTAACCAATAACCCTACTCTACAAGGTTCACCATATCCCCAAGCATGACATCCAAACGACCTTTAAATACATCCAGGGTTGGGGACTCCACTACCTCCCTGCCCAGTCCTATGCCTGATTACTCTTGCTGGGAAAACATTTTTCCTAGCATCCAGTCTAAACCTGCCCAGTGGCAGCTTGAGGCCCTTCCCTCTTGTTCTATCACTAATTACCTGTGTCAAGGGACCAGCACCAACCTCCTCACGNCAAGGTTCACCATATCCCCAAGCATGACATCCAAACGACCTTTAAATACATCCAGGGTTGGGGACTCCACTACCTCCCTGCCCAGTCCTATGCCTGATTACTCTTGCTGGGAAAACATTTTTCCTAGCATCCAGTCTAAACCTGCCCAGTGGCAGCTTGAGGCCCTTCCCTCTTGTTCTATCACTAATTACCTGTGTCAAGGGACCAGCACCAACCTCCTCACGGCCTCCTTTCAGCTAGCTGTAGACAGCCATGAGGTCACCCCTCAGTGTCCTCTTTTTCAAACTGAATAGACCCAGCTCCCTCAGTCACTCCTTATAAGATTCATTCTCCAGACCATTTACATTGGTCAGTTAAGCACTCAGGGTGACAACGGTGACTAAGGACCAGGGTTCACTGGCCACACCAAAAGCAATTTTATTTTCACTGAAGGAATGCTCTGACCACTCGGAGCCCCAGATGAGAAGGTAGACTGGCAAGTCTGAACAAGACATCCAGCTGGTTGCACAGCCTAGACAAAAGCTTGGCTTTCTGCAGCTTTTATCTTCCCTTCCTCCTGATACCATCCCAATTTTAACACTGCAGTTCTTCTTTCCCAAACGGAAAGCCCTCTGAAGGCAAAGCAAATCGCAAAGCTTCCTAACCACCATGCAGACCGCACTGCCAGAGCTCACTACTCAACACGTACTTGTGAGAGCTCAGGGCATCCATGGGGTAGTCTTGGAATCAGAGCAGAGCTACAGCTGGATGTTCTCCAGACATATATCAGGAGAGCAGAATCAAACTGCCACACAAACATGATTGCCAAGATTCCATCTAATGCTGCAGCAATTTGCTTGACACGTTTTAGTTTGGAGGACAGACTGGCGGAGTAATATTTTGTTGTTATTAATGTGTCCAACTCCTCTAATGCAGCATTCATCTTGGGTAGGGGACAGCAATTCTTTCTCCTGAAAGCTCTAGTTTTGGTAATGGAAAGCATTACAAATTCATCATGCAGCACGGAAAAAAAGATTTGCATAGGCTGAGTTGAAGACAGTCACAGAGCAGTACTCTTAAATGGCCTCCTCCCTCCCCAAACACACACATTTAGAGCAGAGGAACTTTGGACCTCTGCTTTCTCTTCCAGGAGTCCATGCTGAAAGCAGCCTGCCAGGCATTTGCTGAGTAGCTGGTGGCTGCATTACCTGATGTTTGCAACTCTGGCAGCCCATGCAGAGCTGAATCCTCTGGGAAAGAAGATTTCCCTGCCTCCAACCCCACGGTATTTAAGAGGGGTCAAATTCTGACCCCTTTTGAAAAGGCTGCCCAGAAAATATATGCAAGATTAGCAGGTTTCTATGCTCCCATCACCAAATCTCTGGCCACACGGCTCTTGCCCAGTGCAACTCTCCATTTCCAAGCCTTGCAAGCATCTCACAGCATCACAGACAATATGCTCAGATGATCTGGGTGCATCAATATGCATTCGGCCCATCTGTTAAACCCACAAGGCATCCACTGTCAGAAGACCAATAAAGAGTGGGGAGTGAAGCAGGGAGGATGATTTTTGTCTTCACCATTTCTTTCAAAAAGGTATTTTGGTGCCAGTTCCCCAATTCCCATAGAGCTGGGATGTCACTTCATGCTGACAATACCACTGGAGGTTTGAGAGCTATCAAAAACCCAAGTCATTTTATCCAACTTGTTTCTGTTATGGAGCAGGGAACTCAGTGAGAATCTCCATGGAACAGCAATGTGCCCTTGCGACCAAGAGAGCCAAAGGCATCGCGGGGTGGATCAGGAAAAGTGTCTCCAGCAGGTCTAAGGAGGTTCTTCTCTCCCTCTACTCTGCCCTGCTGAGACCACACCTTCAATACTGTGTCCAGTTTTGGGCTCCCCAGTTCAGGAGAGACAGGGACCTGCTGGAGCGAGTCCAATGGAGAACCATGAGGATGAGCGGGGGACTTGAGCATCTTCCCTGTGGAGAAAGCCTGAGAGCCCTGGAGCTGTTTAGTCTGGAGTAGAGAAGACTGAGAGGAGAACTGATCAAGGGGTGGGTGTCAAGTGGAGGAGGCCAAGCTCTTTTGGGTGGTGCACAGCAATAAGCCAAGGAGCAATGAATACAAACTGGAACAGAGAAGGTTTCAGCTCAGCATGAGGAGAAACTTCTTTGGTGTGAGGGTGCCAGAGCCCTGGAGCAGGCTGCCCAGAGAGGCTGTGGAAGCTCCTTCTTTGCAGGCTTTCAAAGCCTGTCTGGATGCATTCCTGTGTGGACTACCCAAGGGGATCCTGCTTTGTCAGGAGGGTTGGACTCTATCTCTGGAGTTCACTTCCAAGCTCTAATGTTCTGTGATTCTGTGAGGCCAGCACCTTTGCCACCAGACAAGGCATCCAGAACACAGGGTTAGAAGCTGCTGCTTCTTGAGAGACATGACTGAGGAAGAAACTCCTCATTCTTGATTTGTTCAAGGTGTTCACTTAAATCAAAGCAGCCACCTCTAGCAACTGAGACTGAAAGAATATTTTTGTTTATAAACACAAGAACCTGCTTGAGTAGAATATTGAGTTCATTAGAGGTGGCTCTTCAAGCTCTCAGAGGAAACAGATCAGTAATGTTTTAATCTAGAAAGTGAGAAGAGATTTATTTAAACAGATTAAAACCCCCTAAACCAATTACAAGAGCCATGTAGCACTGTTCCAAAGAACTGAGTTCAACCTTCAGAAAACTGTCACCTGGATTTTTTTTTTTTTCCAAAGACAAAAAGGCTCTATCCCAACACTGAGCTTCAAGCATTTTTTTGTCTGAAGATTTCAGAATCATAGAATCATTATTGTTGGAAGAGACCTTTCAGATCATTGCCATGATTGACTCTAAGAAAAAAAATCAGCTAAGGAGCATGAAACAAGGTTTCAGATCCATTTAGCAGGTGCATGATTCCAAGCAACAGCTTGGTAACTAGGTTGAGCAACCACTGGAAGCACCAACCATAAGTCAGAGGAGGGACATGTCCCAGTCCACAGTCATATGGAAGCACCAAAAAACTTTTTTCCCCCCTTCAGTTCTCTCCTTTCTTGAATCCCTGGAAGAAGAGCATCACTTCTGCTCTATTCCACTTTGTGTGGGACTCCCAAGTAGAAATTCCCCCTTCCCCCTTATAGAATCATAGAATTGTCAGGGCTGGAAGTGACCTCAAGCTCCAACCCCCCTGCCATGGGCAGGGACACCTCACACTAGAGCAGGTTGCTCAGAGCCACATCCAGCCCAGCCCTGAAAACCTCCAGGGATGAGGCTACCACCACCTCCCTGGGCAACCTGTGCCAGTGTCTCACCACCCTCGTGTTGAAGAACTTCTTCCTAACATCCAATCTGAATCTACCCACTTCCAGTTTTGCTCCATTCCCCCTAGACACTACCTGACACCCTAAAAAGTCCCTCTCCAGCTTTCCTGTAGGCCTCCTTCAGATACTGGAAGGTCACAATAAGGTCTCCTCAGAGCCTTCTCTTGTCTGGACTGAATAACGACTCTGATTGTAAGACTTCCATGTTCAGCTGTCTTAGGGTGTGTGGACCAAGAAACCCATGATCTGAACAGGTCTCTTCCAACCAAAACAATTCTCTGATTCTATGAGAAATGAAAGGCTTCAGGGGGACAATTCATGCAATTAAAGCTACACAAAGCCTTGAGTCACTTACTGGGTCACCATCCAGCTGATTCTAAGAAGCTGTATGCAGGCTGCTTACCCAGAAATTAACCTACTGCCTTGGAAAGCTTAATTTAGCAGAGCTATTACTTACAGCACCTGCTGCTAGCCCCCCAGCCTCTGATATGCCAGCTTCTCCAAAACTAATGCTAAGCCTTCTAAAATTATTTACATAAGTAANATTAAGAACTAAAAAAAAAAAAAAAAAAAAAAAAAAAAAAGAAAAAAAAAAAAAAAACCCTAAAAGAAAGAAAAGGAAAAAAAAGAGAGAGCCCTAAATGTATAACATAACAATCATCTGGGTTATCAACAGCAATTGAAACTATAATTTCCAAAGCAAATAGAGTGAGTTAAGGCAGTCAGAGCTGAAGTCACACAGCCAGGGCTTGCAGCAGACTCCCATCCTGAGCCTGGAATAACACCAAATGCACTGCACAGGCTACACAAGCCAAGTTGTGCATGTACATGACACCACCACCCCCAGAGAGAGGCTCCCTGCAGCCAGAGAACTTTTGTCTCCTGCTTTTAAAGCTGCTTGATAGCACTTTGGGACATGGTTTAATGGCCATGGTGGTCTTTGGTTGTTAGTTGGACTCTATGATCTTAGAGGTCTTTTCGATCCAAACCACTTCTATGATTGCCTTCAAGCTTTAAATGAAAGCCACAGCAGCCTCATCGTGCAAGTGTAGTGCCTCTTGTAGTAACTGAGTGCTGAGGTCAGTGGGAAACACAGAAGGGAAGAGGAAAGGAGAAAGGAAAACAGAGGAACTGGCTCAGTTCTCCTCCAGAAGCTTCTGCTCACATCTACATATGGAGAGTGAAAATGAGTCCGTGGGCCCTGATGGGATGTACCCATGAGTGCTGAGGGAGCTGGCAGGTATCACTGTGAGGTGGTGGATGACATGCTGACTGAGACAAGTGCCCATAGGCTGGGGAAAGCAAATGTCACTCCTAATCTTCAAGAAGAAAGATCCAGGGAACTAGAGGTGGGCCTACAGGAGCCTCATAAAGTTCAACAAGGACAAAGGCAAAGTCCTGCACCTGAGCTGGAACAACCCCAGGCACCTATATATGTCGGGCATCACCCATCTGGAAAGCAGCTTGGCAGAAAAGGACCTGGGGGGGTTCTGGTGGACACCAAGGTGAACATGAGCCTGTAATGGCTATTTGCAGCCAAAAAGGCAAACATATCCTGGGCTGCATTAAGCAAAGAACTGGCAACAGATCAAGGCAGGTGATTCTTCCCCTCTACTCAGCACTGGTGAGGCCACAGCTGGAGTGCTGGCTTCAGTGCTGGACTGCCCAGTGCAAGAGAAGACATGGACATACTGGGGAGAGTGCAGCAGAAGGTCACAAAGATGCAGAGCAGAGTCAAGCTCCTGCTGATGATACCCAGTGCCAGGACTAGAGAGAACGGGCACAAAATTAAACACACAGGGGTCCCTCTGAACACTAGGAATGACTTCTTCATTCTGAGGGTGACTGCGTACTGGTACAGGTTGTCCAGAGAGGTTGTGGAGTCTCCATCCTTGGAGGTATTTGAAAGCTGTTTGGACAGTCCTGGACAACCAGCTCTGGTTGGCTGTGCTTGAGGACAGAGGATGGACCAGAGGACCTCTGAAGATCCTTTCCCCAACAGGAATGTAAGCAGATTGAGAAATGTTCTCTTTCCCCTCTACTCTGCCCTGGTGAGACCTCACCTGGAATACTGCATCCAGTTCTGGGCTCCCCAGTTCAAGAGAGACAAGGATCTACTCGAAAGAGTCCAACTGAGGGCTACAAAGATGATTAAGGGGTTGGAGCACTGCCCTGTGAGGGGAAGCTAAGGGACCTGGGGCTGTTTGGTCTGGTGAAGATATAAGACTTAGAGGGGATTAAATCAACATTTATAAATATCTGAGGGCTGGGGGTCTATAGGGAGGGTCACTTGCACCTTGTGACAGGACAAGGGGCAATGGATGTAAACTACAGCACAAGAAGTTCCACCTCAACATGAAGAAGAACTTCTTTACTGTAAGGCTCACAGAGCACTGCCCAGAGAGGCTGTGGAGTCTCCCTCTCTGCAGACTTTCGAGCCCTGTCTGGAAGTGTTCCTATGCAACCTGCACTAGATTACAATCCTGCTGTGGCAGAGGGGTAGGATGTGATGTTGTCTGGAGGTCCCTTCCATCCCCTAACATCCTGTGAACATCAACCAATCTCTGGTTCTGTGATGGCCTGCATCTAAAGGTGTACAGGCATCAAGGACCCATCCAATGGTTTCAAGAAGCAATGTAAACCTTTCATTCGTTTGTACTACTGAAGGCACGTTTTTATCCAGCTTGAAAACACAGGCATGTTTCAGTAATGGCAACTGAGATGTTTCCTTCCAGAGGAAGGAAGAGTTTGGAATTACACATGGAGCCCTTTAGCACAGAATCATAGAATGGTAGGGGTTGGCAGGGACCCCCAGAGATCAAGTCCACCCCCTGCCAAAGCAGTGCACCCAGGAATGCATCCAGGCAGGTTTTGAAAGTCTGCAGAAAAGGAGACTCCACAACCTCTCTGGGCAGCATGCTCCAGGGCTCTGTCCCCCTCACTGGAAAGAAGTTTCTCCTCATGTTGAGGTGGAACTTCCTGTGTTCCAGTCTGTGCCCACTGTCACTTGCCCTATCACAGGATGTTACTGAAAAGAGTCTGGCACCTTCTTCTTGACACCTGCCCTTCAGATATTTGTAAACATTAATAAGATCCACTCTCGGCCTTCTCCAGGCTGAACACCCCAGGTTTCTAAGCCTTTCCTCATTATTCCAGTCCCTTCACCACCCTCACAACCCTCCACTGTACTGTCTCCAGTTGTTCCCTGCCTCCCTTGAGCTGGGAAGCCCAGAACTTAACACAATACTCCAGGTGTGGTCTCACAAGGGCAGAGTAGAGGAGGAGGAGACTTGCTGGACACACAGTCTTCTTAAGAAGTCAGCCCACTTGCTTGTGTTCACAGAAGCTGGAAGCAATTCAGATTTGAGGGTTTATTTCTGTACCTAATCAAGACAGAAGTAATTTGCAAAAATTCAGCTGGGCCCTTAAAACCTCCTTCATGCATTCAGAAGGGCTTTTTTTTTTTTTTTTTTCTTTCCCCTCAACAGCTTGGAAACATCTCACAGCTCATGCCTGCTTCCTCCCCTGACCCACATATATCAAACCATAAAAGCTGCAAGCGGCCTATCCAACAAGGTTTGCCTTTTAGGAGGTGGAACAAAGAACACAACATTCCTGTCCTGAGTGCAACAAAAACAGTTTGAACAAGGTTCCAAAAGGTCGCAGTCATTACAGCCTCCCAGAACTGGAGGCACCAAGTTGCAATTCAAGCTCCGCAGCTCACCTCTTTCAAGCCCAAAAGCTTGGCTAAGTTTGCAGGTCTTTTGGGGACACTAAGCAAAGCACCAGAGTGCCTCAGCTCCAGACACTGGCTGCCTCTGAAGCCATTGAAAATAAAGTAATACTCAAAAGTACTGAGGTTTAGGAGATCTGTGCAGGCAAAAAAAAAAAAAAAAAAAATCTCACTTCACTCATCCCTCTGTATCTGTGCAAGCTGTCCAGAAAGTATCACACTTCAAATTACTCCCTAGGATGTTCTTATCTCTTTGCTTGTGACTTATGTAGCCAAGCACCTTCTTAATCTGTGCTGCTTTCAGTAAGGGCTGACTGCCTACTCTCTCTCTCTGCAAAAAGTAACAAAGGTTTGGAATAAAGAAATATCCTGAAACTGTCTTGGAAGGGAAAATGAACAAGATGTTGCTGTGGAAAAGGAGAATATTCCTTCTCCCCCCACACTCAATTCTTTCTGCCTACGTTTAGAGGCTCACAAAACATCAGGATCTTTCTCTACATTTTAAGGACTGCACACAAAATTTATCCCTCCATGAAACACAGCTTGGTGACAAAATGTTACTGACCTGGGTGAAGGAACAGTTTCTGCTGGGTGGCACAGAGCACCTGAGAGTGCCCAATAGCTCTGCTACCTGTGCAGAGCGTGAGGACAGAGTCTGAGTTGAGGAAGGTCACACGAGTGTACAGCACAGGAGAAACACCATGTGCATTTCCAGACCTCTGTCCTGCTCTGCTTCTGGGGTTTCTGTTTCCACCCTCCAACCCCCTGCTAATTTTGCAAGTGACTCCAGAGCGAGGCATAGAGCAGGGATCTGATGGCTGGGGCAGGCTGCCAGGCAGAAGCTGCTGGGTCTGGTACCACACTCAGAACGGAAACAGCACAGAGAGCAGAGCAGGAGCTGGCAGCGCTCTGCCATCCTTACCCATCTGCTGTGCAACCTCCCTAGTCAGGGACACAGGCACTGCTCACTGTCTGTCCTTTCCTCCTGAATGAGCCTCACAAGTTTGCTCCTGGTTCCAAGTCTCAAATGATTACAACATTTTGCCCTGCTCCCTGCAGAGCACAAGTGGCATGAACTAGATATATGGATCACTTCTCCTGGCACAGTTCATGGTGTTCTTCAGACCACCTATACCAGCAATGAGATTTTCATTTCAGGCCTCTCTCTCTAGAAAACGATCAAGCTCTCAAGAATCTCTCCAGTTTCTGCCTTCTGAAGTGCTTAAAGACCTTGGCACAATCTCTCAGATCCTCATGACTCACACTGACCTTGCTCCTCACTTCCCCTATCTGACACCAGGCTGGTCTCTACTGACCTCCACTAGAAGCAAATGCTCCAACCTATAAACTCATGCTACAGCACTACATATCCAAGCTGTGACATGACCATCAGATTCCTTTCTGTCTGAAGTGTGCTCATTAAGACTGCTCTGCTGAACAGCTGAAGGACATCTATTCCAACTGGCTTAGCTTTGCCTCACCTTCCTGCTGATCTCCTCCTCCAAAGTGTTTCCTCCTTTCATAGTAATGATGCCCAGCAACTGTGTATGACTGCAAAGCCCCAGCATCAGGAATCTAAAGGGTAGCAAGGGCAAGAGTAGGGCCCTACACCTAGGGAGGAATAATCCCCTGCACCACTATAGGTTAGGGGTTGAACTGCTGGAAAGCAGCTCCATAGAGAAGCTGTCCTCACCATGAGTCAGGTCCTTCACCATGAGTCAGCAATAGGCTATTGTGGTCAAGAAGGCAAATGGTATCTGGGGAGCACTAAGAAGAAAATCATAGAATCAGAGTGTGGCCAGAAAGTCAAGGTTACTTCTCCTCCAACTCTGCACTAGAGAAGCCACCTCTGGAGTAATACATCCAGTTCAAGAGAGACAGAGAACTACTGGAGAAAGTCCAGTGGAAGCTACAACGATGGTGAGGGGGCTGGAGCATCTCTCTGACAAGAAAAGGCTGAGAGACCTTGGGCTGTTGAGCCTGGAGAAAAGCAGACCGAGAGGGGATCTTCTCAGTGCTTATCAATATGTAAAGTGTGGGGGTCAAGAGGAGGGGGGCAGTCTCTTTTCAGGGGTGTCCAGCAACAGGACAAGGGGCACAAACTGGAATGCAGGAAGTTCCACCTGAACATGAGGAGAAGCTTCTTTCCATTGAGAGTGACAGAGGTGTGAGAAAAGCAGTATGCACCTCACTCAGTGTCTTCAGTATCTTTGTATCACTGGAGGCAGTAAAAAGGAAAAACCTCTCCAGGGCTTTGGCTTCAGAAAAAAGAAAATCATTGCTGGCCACCACCAAGTCCAGCAGGACACCACGAGGTCACAACTGTGACTTCTACCAAGAGTTTAGCTTCTTCAAAGCTACATTGAGATTTTTGGTAGCAGGGTAGTAAAACTCCCTCCAGTACATGAGACTTTCTGAAAGGGATGCTCACTTCAGCTGCTGTAAACAAGCAGCAGTTGCTAACAACATGCCAAGTTTGACTCATGAACTTCATCAGCATCTTCACAGAGCTTGTGGTTTGTTTTTCTTCAGATTTCTCTTTGTGTGCAGGGAATGAGATCTTCTTTCATTTACATGTTCTGCTTCCAGTAATGCAACAATTGAGTTTCAACACCTTTATCGCTGCTTTCTTCTGGAGAGGAAAAGACGACAACAAACAAACAAGCAAAAGACCAAGCACACACCCTGGATTTTCCCTCCTTAATTGTACAGAAAAACCTCACTCACCTACTCCCCATCCCTTTCAAGCTTTATAACTGAAAACAAATTTTAGTTCATAGCATTTAAGAATCACAGAACTGCCTGGTTGGAAAAGACCTTAAGAACATCAAGGCTGGTGAGGGTGCTGGAGCACAGTCCTGTGAGGAGAGGCTGAGGGAGCTGGAGGTGTGCACTCTGGAGAAGAGGAGGCTCAGGGGAGACCTCATTGCTCTCTGCAACTATCTGAAAAGAGGTTGTAGCCAGGTGGGGGTTGGTCTCTTCTCCCAGGCAACCAGTGACAGAACAAGAGGACAGAGTCTCAAACTGCACCAAGGCAGGTTTAGGCTGATGTTAGAAAGAACTTCTTCATAGAAAGAGTGATTGGCATTGGAATGGGCTGCCCAGGGAGGTGGTGGAGTCACCATCCCTGGAGGTGTTTAAAAGGAGGCCGCATGAGGCACTTGGTGCCATGGTTTAGTTAATTAGAAAGGTTAGGTGATGGATTGGACTTGATGATCCTAAAGGTCTTTTCCAACCTGGTTAATTCTGTGATTCAACTCCAGCCAAAACTTAACATCTCCCTGTACGCAGATGTTAGATCTTGTCCCTCAGCACTTCATTCAAATGTCTTTTACACACCTCCAGGGATGGTGACTCTACCAATTCCCTGGACAGCCTGGTTCCAGAAAGAAATCCAGGAAATACAGAGCCACCTCTAAAAGGTTGGCTTGTGACTTCCAGTCCAATTTGGTTTCATTCTCAAAGACCATTCTGAAAGACCTGGTCCCACTGGCACTGCTACTAAACCCAAAGCAGCTCAACTGGCTGGTGGGGACCATGCAGATGGCAACAACACTCCTGTTCAAGGAAATGGGTGAACCTAGACTTGCTATCACGGAATCAACCAGGTTGGAAAAGACCTTCGAGATCATCGTGTCCAACTTATCACCTAACCCTTCTAATTAACTAAACCCTGGCACTAAATGCCTCATCCAGTCTCCAGGCACAGTGGTAGAAGTCACCTGAACTAGCATTCAGCCATGTCTGAAAGGGCTTGAAAAGTAGATTCGTGTCCCATTTGGCTATTCCCACTACAGGGAGATCTGCAACACTTTGCTGGTTTGAGGCTAATTGGAATATTTTAATGGAGAAAATTGTATTATAGGCTGTGAAAAGCAAACAGTGGTGAGGTCTGCTTCACTCATAGGCTTGCTGAGATGTATAAGAATAAGAACACAAACATAGATACGACACTGTCCTGGAGAGTTTCAGGCTCTCTAGCTGTTTGGTTTTGGTTTTTTTTTTCCTTCTCTTTTCCAAGTAACCTCATTAACCACTTTCCTCCTAACCCCCATGGCAAATCCTCCAAACTCACTTTGCATGTAAGGCAGACCCTGGGGTAAGGTAGAGGGGTGGGGAGAAGGTGGAAAGGTGGTTGGGAGCCCCTCCTGAGGACTCTGATTTCTGGGAGGGGTGTTGTGTTTCTGTATTACCTTTAACTTGTATATCTCTGTAACTATTCCTGTCTATCGTGCCTATCTCTGCTTGTACATTGTGCTAAGCTGTACATAGAGTTTCAGTCCTTAACTTCCAACTGGCTGAGTCTAGTCTGGGGGATTTTACAAAGTGTGTGGGGGGAACTCCCAAACCATCACAAACATCCACTCCTGTATCTGTTCAGCCCCACAAAGGAATGGTTCAAAACGAAGCTAAAAAGAATGGTTTCAAAACAAAGCTATAAGGGACACAGTCCTTTTGCTTTACTTCAATCCCTTTGGCTGTCAGCCAGCCTGGAGCAAGTACCACAGGTAGAGAGAATTAAAAAGAGATTGGAATCAGGTCTCCCATCGGTGAGGCAACCAATTTTGCTGGCCTCTTCACCAGTCCCTCAGGGCTGTTTTCACTCTCTCATGAGAATCTGGGATATAGTTATGTAAAAGAGATTCCTCGCCCTTAATTAAAATAAAGTTCACATGCACACCCTGCTGAAGGCAGCATTTAAAGAAAAGGGGGGAAAAAAATTATTCATCACTTCTGTGAGGGATAAGTCACTTATAATTATAAGAAGAAAAAAAACCAACAGACTCTGGGCATGCACACAAGGGAGTGCCAAACACTTGCCAGCCACCTGGCTAATCACTTCCTATGAAAGCCTGCAGAAGAAAGCCCTGGGGAAAGGAAGGGTCATGCTGAGTCTCTTGCAGAGGTACTGCAGGTGGGATTTGCCCTGCGTGGGTGAGAGCTGCAAAGCCTGCCACAAAATTCCACCTATTCTGAGGCCACAAGCAGCAATTGCTCTCCACTGCACTTTGTATGTGTTCTTTCATCTGCTTTAAAATCAAAGCCCATCCTGTTTTATCAGTAATGCCCTGGTTGTAATAGCAAATGGGAGCTGAAAGATCTTTCATAATCAGCTTCACCTGCTGATTTTATCTTTTAAACCTCAGCTGTGTTCATGGATTCATTATGGTCTGGGTTGGAAAGGACCTCCAAAGGTCATCCAGTGCAACCCCCTCTGCAGTCAGCAGGGGCCTCCTCAACTAGACCAGGTTGCCCCGAGCCTTGTTGAGCCTCTACATGAATCTCTCCAGGGATGGGGCCTCAACCACCTCCTCCCCTCCTTCCCAAAAGGAAGCCATCTGAGCTTGTCCTGGGAAGGCAGCCCATCTCTTTGTCCCTTTCTGTAATGCCACTGTGCCCTTCTGGAGCTGTGGAGATCAGAATTGCGCATCACACAGCAGCTGCAGGTGTATCAGGCATTTATAGCAAAGCAAAATGATAGCCCCTGCTGAGGATGGTGGCTTTTTTGGTTGCTGCTGCAGAGTTGGTTCCCCCCCAGACAGGGAAATCATCCCTGATTTTTTCCTTCCTATTATTCACGTGTCTTTACAGCTACATCCTTTCCTCCGACCTCAGAGCAGTTTTGAGTTCCTGACAGAAGTTTTCTGGAAATCTAAATTTATTGCATCCACTTCAACCCTTTCTTTCCAACACCTCACAGAACTTCACAGGGTAGAGCAGCAGGATTTTAATTTTTCAGAAGCCACAATTGACTCTTCACCAAACACTGAACATTTCCCTGTGTCTCCAGAGATCCTTATTGCAGACTTTTCCATTCCTGCAAGTGTTACTGTCTGCTGTGCTGTTCCCAGGATCCTCTCTAGAGATCTTTTCTATATGGGAATTACACTGGCAGCTCCCAAGTCCTCTGGCACAGCAGCCATCTGAGGTGATAAATGATGTATCTTGGCCAGCAGTTCTGCAGTTTCACAGTTGAGTTCCTCAGGGCTCTTGGTTGAAAGCCATCCAGCCCTGGTGACTTACTGACATCTAATTTATCTACGTGGTCTAATTTTCCTTTTGCATTTATCTCAAATTAGTTTCTCTGATCTATTGGCTACAAAACTCTCACTTGGTGTGGGAACATTCCTGATACCTTCAGCAGTTAAGGTTTGATGTTCTCTGCTATGGCTTTATCAACTTCAAGTAACCTCTTTACACTTTTGTCCTCAAGCACTCCCCGAGGTACTCTAATCCTAATGGATTATATCCTAACTGTCTAATATTCATATTCTGGCAGATGTATTGTGTTCAGTTCTGGGCTCCCCAGTTCAAGAGAGGCAGAGAACTACTGGAGAGAGTTCAGTAGAGGGCTTACAAAGATGCTAGAGGAACTGAAGCATCTCTCTGAGGAAAAAAGTCTGAGAGACTTGGAGCTGTTTAGCGTGCAGAAGACCAAGAAGGGATCTTCTCAATGCTTATCAATATCTAAAGGGTGGCAGGCAAGAAGATGGGGCCAGACTCTTTTCAGTGATACCCAGTGTTAAGACAGAAGCAATGGGCACAAACTGGGACAAAGTAAGGTCCATATGAACATGAGGAAAACTTTCTTTCCTGTGAGAGTGACAGAGCACTGGAACAGGCTGCCCAGAGAGGTTGAGAAGTCTCCTTCTCTGGAAGTGAGCCTGCACGACTGGGTGACCCTGCTTTAGCAGGGGGATTGGACTAGTTGCTCTCCAGAAGTCCCTCCCAACCCCCACCACTGTGTGAAAAGCAAAGTCCTAACATCTCAGAAGAGCAGTCCCCAGACAGACTGTTTTCCCTCACTGCTCTCCCCAGTCTCCCCCATAGCAACCTGTGACCTGGCACAGCTGTCACCCTGCCTTCCTGGCAGAGGTTTCAGATACCACAAGTAGATCGGTGAGATTAAACTGTGTCACCATGGTAGCCAGCTCCAGTTCAACACGGGTATAGATCTGAAAACTAACAGTGCAAGTTTCAGACAGGAGCTGTCAGGGTCTGAAGCAGGGTTTCTGTCTGGGGCTCCTCCAATTTGAGCAGGTCTATCACAAAATGAAGGTAACTTTTGTGCAGTGTGATGGCACTGATCCATGCCAGCCAATTCAAGGTGCAGATGACTGCAGATTTAAATGGTTTTACCCTGGCTGAAGTGCTGAAGCAGGCACCTTCCCTGCTGCCACACACAGCTTTGCTGTTCCTCACAGCACATCCAGAATAGTGACCAGAACTGGAAGTGAGTAGATTCAGACTGGATGTTAGGAAGTTCTTCACCATGAGGGTGGTGAGACACTGGAACAGATTGCCCACGGAGGTGGTAGAAGCCCCATCCCTGGAGGTCTTTAAGGCCAGGCTGGATGAGCCTGTGAGCAACCTGCTCTAGTATGAGGCATCCCTGTCCATGGCAGGGGGAGGTTGGAACTAAATGATCCTTGAGGTCCCTTCCAGCCCTGACAAGTCTATGATTCTATGACATCATCTCAAATTTTTACTTTCTGTTATTCATGTGGCTTTACAACTACAACCTTGTAGCAGTTTCGAGTTCTTGACAGAAGTTTTCAGAAACTGTAAATATACTGCATCCACTTTAACCCTTTGTTGCCAACACAAATTCAAGGAGAATGCTCTTTTCATCTGAGGCTGTGAAGCAACCTCTCTGCACAGGCACTTGCCTAGTGGAGACCAAAACAGCTTCTTTCTTCCACACCCTCCATTCCTTGGCATTTACACCCTTCAGGAGTCCAGAAACAGTCCTGCCCTCCTCCTCATTTTATAAAAACTCCACAAGTGTAGAGCTCTTTTATCTTCCTCCTGCGTCAATCCCTCCAGCCCCAAAGTCATTTCTGTTACTTTCCTGTTTATCTGCTAGAAAGTAACAAGGATCAAAGGCAGCAATTACTTCAGAAAATACCACCAACAACAAAATACCACCACACACACCCCTTGCACTGATTAGCAACATCAGACCCAATTTTCAGAAAGATATTTAAGAGTTTTTAAAAATACTTTACCAGCTTAGGTGCCAAATCCCAACAGTTTCCGAGGGAATCAAGCGCCCACGCGCTTGCTGGATTCCCACTAGATGCCTACCCACATCTCTTAGTATGTAACCACATGAAACACTCCACTTTTGTTCTCAAGGTTAGGCTCTCAAAGTGCTGCTAAGGCAGTCCTTGAACGTTCCCACTGAAACCCACTGGCTACTGAGAGAGTTATAGCCCCAGGTTAAGGGGAAAAAAAAAAAAGGGGGCAAGAAAAAAGCAAAAACACCTCCAGAACTTTCTTTTGTTCCTCAGTGCCCAGCAGAGCTTTGCCCAATACCTGCTGCACAGCTCCTGACAATGTGGAAATCTGTCATCTTGTTTTCATCTTGGCTACGAGCTCCCAGGCACAGATGTTGCCAAAGTCTTTCTGTACACATTTCAGGGTGTTCAGAGATAAAGATATTATTCTGTATCAAAAATGTGTTTTTCTGTGCCTCCCTGTGCCTGCTGCTTCAGCCTCTGCCCTCTATACCTGCATGACAGAAGACAGTAGATAAATTCTCCAGCACGATTGTGGTTTATGCTCACTCTGAGCCTTTATGGGCACTGCTTAGGTGGAAGGTGAGAAGAAATCTCAGCAGCTCCATAAATAACCCAAGCACTACAGCACTTTGACTATGAACTGAAGGCCTGCAAGGTGGAAGTGGAACAGCAAAACAATAGGATTACTCAACAACATTTTGTGTGACTGGCAGCAGCATTAGCAACTTAATTCTCTCTTGGATTAAAACTGTATTTCCATTTGGCCACCAGCAAGAAGTTTGGGTCCAGCTTAAAATTTACTAGGGAAAAACAACCTTTCAGTTCTGAATTGTTCAGAGGAGTAGACAAAACACTTGCAAGATGCAAGACATGATGTAGGTGATGGGGAAAATCATAGAATAGTATGGTTGGAAGGGACCTCAAGGATCATCCAGTTCCACCCTCCTGCCATAGGCAGGAACACCTCTCACCAGTACAGGTCACTCAAGGCCTCATCCACCCTGGCCTTGAACCCCTCCAGTGAGGGCGCAGCCACAACCTCCCTGGGCAACCTGTGCCAGTGTCTCACCATCCTCACGGGAAACAACTTCCTCCTAACATCCAGTTTCCATCTCCCCTCTTCCAGTTTAAACCCATTGCCCCTTGCCCTCTCATTGCAAGACCCTGTCAATAATCTCTCCCCAGAATGCTCTGCTACACTGACAAATGAACCCACCAGGCATGGAAGTCCCTATAGCATAGCAGGGAAGCATTAACACAGAGTCATAGAATTGTCAAGGCTGGAAGGGACCTCAAGGATCATCTAGTTCCAACCCCTCTGCCATGGGCAGGGACACCTCACACTAGAGCAGGTTGCTCACAGCCCCATCCAGCCTGGCCTTGAAGACCTCCAGGGAATAGGGTACCACCTCCCTGGGCAACCTGTTCCAATGTCTCACCACTCTCATGGGGAAGAACTTCTTCCTAATATCCAATTTTAATGTACCCACTTCTAGTTTTGCTTCCACACTGGCTCAAAGGAGGATCCAGAACAACACAACAACAGGAGTAGGGAGAAATGCATGGTCTGGCTGTGATCTTCCATCAGGCTCTTTCTCCCAAATACATTTAACAGAGACAGAGAAACAGTTAGAGAGGTGTCAAAATCCATTTTGTACTGAGGACTGTCAAATACAGGTCCCTGTTCACCCAAATGACCTTTAAAAGGTTCTTTCCAACATAAAGAACCCTATGATTCTATGACAGGCTGCTCCAGCAGGAGCAGACTGGACAGTGCTAGAGGCTTCAAGAGCTTGGGGACAAAGGAAGGAGAGAATAAAATAATCAAAATTAAAAGCTGTATACAACAGGAACCACAATGCAGACACGTTTCAAGAGTGAAAAGGCACTTTTGAGCTAACCCTGAGAAACCAGCCACCAGATCTAGCCATAAGTACTAACATCTGGAGTTCAAACCTACAGACAGCTCCACAATCATTAATACTACACCACTTCTATGTTCACTCCTGTTGCTCTGTTAAGTTTTCTGCCAGGTCAGCCCACAGCCAAGTGCCAAAAGGGAAAAGCACCCTTGACTTTGGATGGCTGTGTGCCACGATGAGCTCAGCTGTGTAGCCTCCAAAACCAGGCAAGCAAAAAGCAGGCTCCCAGCAGGTAGAGAGAAACCTTCCTCCTGTGTTTTCATCATGCAGTCAGTCTCCAAGAAAACACAAGATCAGAATTATGATTTTAATATTAATTTGGTTGAGGATATCAAAAGGAAACCAGCTGCCAACAGCCACATCCTCACTTGATAGTTTTGTGATGGGGGTAGTGGGATTGGAAGAAAAGCAAAGCAGGTTCTCCTCTGTTAGTCAAGAAGGCAGCAAAGGCAACCACAGATTCTTTCCTGACAAATTAGTTCATTAGGTATTTTGAATCAGAGCCCTCACAGAGAAGTCAAAACAGTCTTTAAGCACAGGTTGTGCTTACACAGAATCATAGAATGGTCTGGGTTGGAAGGGACCTCCAAAGGTCATCCAATCCAACCCCACCTGCAGTCAGCAGGGGCATTCTCAACTAGATCAGGGTGCCCAGAGCCCTCTCCAGCCTCACCTTGGATACCTCCAGGGATGAGGCCTCAACCACCTCCCTGGGTAACCTGTGCCAGTGTTCCACCACCCTCATGGTAGAGAACTTTTTCCTAGCATCCAATCTAAATCTGCTCTTCTCTAGTTTGAAGGCATTGCCTCTTGTCCTGTCACTGCAGGCCTTTGCAAACAGTCTCTCTCTATCCTTCTTGTAGTCACCTTCAGGTACTGCAAGGTCGCTATTAGGTCCCTCTGGAGCCTTCTCTTCTCCAGGCTGAACACCCCCAGCTCCCTCAGCCTGTCCTCATAGTAGAGATGCTCCAACCCCCCGATCATTTTTGTGGCCCTCCTCTGGACCTGCTCCACTAGGTCTATGTCCTTCCTGTATTGAGGGCTCCAGACCTGGACATAGTACCTCCAGGAGAGGTCTCCCCAGAGCAAAGTGGCAGAATCACCTCTCTGGATCGTTGGCCACACATCTTTTGATGTGTCCCAGAATGTGATTGGCCTTCTGGGATTGCAAGCTCACACTCCTTGCTCATATCCAGCTTCTTGCCTATCTTTATAGAGATGCATTTCACTGCTCCACTCAATCACAGTCCATTGAAAACACAAACAAGGCTAGAAAGAGCTCCCCCACAGAAGGAAAGCATGAAGTGGGGGTTGGTCTCTTCTCTCTTTTATCAGCTGATAGAATAAGATGAAATGGTCTCAAATTGTGCCAGGGGAGGTTTTAGTTGGATATTAGGAAAGATTTCTTTTCTGATAAAAAATTAGTCCAGCACTGGAACAGGCTGCCCAGAGAGGTGGTGGAATCA
This sequence comes from Ramphastos sulfuratus, assembly GCA_013399055.1. NCBI lineage: Eukaryota > Metazoa > Chordata > Aves > Piciformes > Ramphastidae > Ramphastos > Ramphastos sulfuratus. The sequence goes on along the minus strand of WBNM01025933.1, from coordinate 103,540 downwards.
CCACCCCAGAGGTGTGCAAGAAAAGTTCAAGGTCAGGCTCAACAGGACTCTGGGCAACCTGCTCCAGTTGAGGATGTCCCTGCTGACTGTAGTGGGGGGTTGGACTAGATAACTTTTGGAGGTCCCTTCCAACCCAGACCATTCTATCATTCTATGTAAAATAAAATTGATTGTGTGAATTAAACATAGGGAAAAAATTACAATCCATTATGCTGATGATCCCCTAATTTGCTGCAGGAGGCAAATGAAATCAAGCTGAGGTCATTTCAACACGGACATGAGTTTTTATGTCTGAAGTAGCCAATAACTTCAAAAGAAAACATTGCACACAAGAGAAGGCATTTTTTTGGTTGGACCAAGTAAATGACTACATTCTTACAAATATGGCCAGCTCATCACTTCTGCAGCTGAAGGACTCATTCCAGAGAGACACAGGACAACTAAAAAAAGTTGGTGCTCAGAAGCCCACAGAGAAGGCAGAGAGATTACATAGAATGGTTTGGCAGAGACCTCCAAAGGTCATCCAGACCAACTCCCACTGCAGTCAACTGGATCAAGTTGCCCAGAGCCCTCTCCAGCCTCATCTCGAATATCTCCAGGAATGGGGCCCCAATCACCTTCCTGGGCAACCTGTGCCAGTGTTCCAATATTGTCATAGTAAAGAACATTTTTCCTAACGTCCAATCTAAATCTGTTCTTCTCTAGTTTGGAGCCATTGCCCCTTCTCTTATCACCACAGGCCTTTGCAAATAGTCTCTCTCCAGCCTTCTTGTAGTCCTCTTCAGGTACTGGAAGGCTGCTATTAGGTCTCACCAGAGCCTCCTCTTTTCCAGGCTGACCATTTAACCTACCCTTGCCTTCTCCTGCCCTCCCCCACAAACTCTCTCTTCACCATGAGCAAACTGGAGAGGAGTCTTATCATGAGCTGGCAGGATGCTGCTTCGGCGAGTCAAGCTTCCATGTGAAGCCAGAAGTCCTGCTGTGACAGAGCAGTGAGTCACTCGATGACAAGAGGCTGAGGCATTTGGATGCTGTTTTCAGATTCCAGCAATGACACTGTTTTGCCTTCTCTAACTGAAGGATCTGCCTTTATTGAACCTAGAGCTCAAACACCACCTGTGACCATCTGCCTCCGTTTAAAGACAGCCTACACAGAAAGAGACACTGGTTCCGTTCTACTCTTTGGCTTTTGGGGGAACTTTGAAGGAATCTTGAGGGGGTTTTGGGTTTTGGTTTTATTTTGCTTTTTCTTCTTGTAGAATATCCTGCTTTTGCCATCCTCAGCCCTACCCTCACCCCCTCAGCCTAAAAGTAATCTACACATTACATGTGTCTCATCATCAAACTGCCTGCTACACAGGTGAAAGGCGAGGAGTCAAAGGAATCTTCTGATATCCAGTCTCCATTCTCCTCCCAGTCCTGAAGAGGTTGCTTCTCACTGAGATGGAGGACAAAATATTTGACCTGCCTGCTGCTCATCTGTGTTTGTCTGGTACCTTCGTGGCCACCGATGCACGAGGACTGGACATGAGCTGACACCGTATGCTCACAGCCCAGAAGCCAACTGTGTCCTGGGCTGCATCCAAAGCAGTGTGAGCAGCAGGTCAATGGAAGGGATTCTGCCCCTCTGCTCTGATGAGACCCTACCTGCAGTGCTGGGTCCAACTCCAGAGTCCTCAGTATAAGAAAGACCTATGCCCTGTTGGCATGGGTCCAGGAGGACACAAAAATGATCAAAGGGCTGGAACACCTCTGACATGAAGGAAAGCTGAGAGAGTTGGGGCTGTCCAGCTTGGAGAAGAGAAAGCTCCAGGGAGACCTTAACCTGGTCTTTCAATATTTAAAAGGGGCCTCTAAGAAAGATGGAGACAGACTTTCTAGCAGGTCCTGTTGTGACAGGCTAGGGGTGATGGTTTGAAACTGAAAGAAGGGAGATTCAGACTAGACAGAAGGAAGACATTTCCCTTCACTGAGCTTGGCAAGACTCTGGCCCAGATTGCCCAGAGAGGTGGTAGATGCTCTATCCCTGGGAAACATTCCAGGCCAAGTTGTTTGGGACTCTGAGCAACCTGCTCTGTTGAAGATGTCCCTGCTGACTGCAGTGGGGGTGGATTAAATTTTTACGGATCACTTCCAACCCAAACCATTCTAGGACTGTTTCTCCTCAGGGAAAGGGAAGATGGGCAGGAGATGAACAAAGGCAAAAGGCACACAAACAAACAAGGCTTTAAAAGATCCAAGGAAGGAATTGAGACACAGAAAAGAAGCCAAACAGGAAGGATACAGAAGTTAGCTCACACAGGCTCCAAGTGAAATGTAGTATGATTGTCAGGGCTGTCAGATGTGACAAGAGAGACACCAGTCTGACATTGGAGGCCACAGCTTCATCAAGATAAAAATGTCAGCTACATTTTATTCACACTCTTCAAATCTGGTTTAGGAACATAAGCAAGGAGTTAAAGCAGACCTGGAGAAGCAGTTCTAGTCCCTCCTCTTTCACACTGTTTAGGCATTGGATGAGAATCCTGCTGCTTTTTGTGAATTTGCTATAGCCTCTTCAATCATTCTCTCTGCTACCAAGGGAGTCAAAACTGTCTGGAGGAATTTTTAAGACACACAAATGCAACAGACAGAAATTTTTTACCAGACATATAGGTTGATGCAACAGGAAGAAATCTGATGAGCCAGAAATTAAGACAGGGCTTTTATTAGATCAACCTAACTGTGATAACAATTCTTTGCCAGCAATACTGCAGTTCTCTCTCATTCCTCCCATCAAAACTTCTCTGACTTGCTGTAAGGGCTGCCCAGCAAAGGCTGTAGAGAGTTTTGGTGAATTGAGTTACAATTCAAATGACCTACTCTTAAGATGCAATATATAGCCTCACTTCCCTTCCCCTCCAAAAAAGGAACCAGAAGCTCAAACCAAGCCCCAGTGCTTAAATCTCAATATTTAAGTCTCCAAGGCACACTTGGATCAAACTCTCATTTCTCTCCCTGGATAGGAGTGGGAGAAGTCTCCTTTATATGACACAGATTTTTGCATATGTTTTGCATCTCCAGAATCTTGGAGCTTAAGAGAAAACATCAAACACCTTGACAAACTCCTAACACATGTACACATTCCACAGCGGAACCTCACCAATTACTCTGATTACCAGAAAGTGGAAGGTTTTGGTGAAAAGCTATAGGGCATGATCACCATCCATTTCAAGGCCACTCCTTTGAGCTGAGCTCCCAAAACTTGTCTCTTAATATCACAGAATAGTGGGGAGTGGAAGGGACCTATGGGTATTGTCCACTCCAAACCCCTTAATAAAGCAGGATCACTCAGAGCAGGTTGCTCAGGATCACACCCAAGTGGATTTGGAATATCTCCAGAGAAGGAGACTCCACAGCCTCTCTGAGCAGCCTGCTCCAGTGCTCTGGCACCCTCACAGGAAAGAAGTTTTTCCTCATGTTTAGGTGGAACTTCCTGTGTTCCAGTTTGTGCCCATTGCCCCTTGTCCTGTCACTGGGCACCACTGAAAAGAGTCTGGCCTCATCATCATAACCCCCACCCTTTAGGTATAAGCACTGAGAAGATCATACAACCATAGAATGCATTGAGTTGGGAGGGATCTTTAAAGGTCATCTAGTCCAGTTTCCCAAGATGCCCTCTCAGTCTTCTCCAAGCTGAACAGCCCCAGGTCTCTCAGCCTCTGCTAACAAGGAATATGCTCCAGTGCCCTCAGCTCTGTAGCCCTCCAGTGGACTCTCTCCAGTAGCTCCTTCTCTCTCTTGAACTTGGGAAGTCCAAAACTAGACACAAGACATAAGCTGTGGTTTCTCTAGGGCAAAGTAGAGGGGAAAAAGAAGCTCCTCAACCTGCTGGTCACACTCCTCTGAATCTACCCCAGGACACCACTGGTCTTCCGGGCCACAAAAGTACACTGCTGGCCTATTGCCAACTTGTTGTCCACCATCTACAATCTGCTGTGACTGTGATGCCACAGATGCACTGTGGAAATTGAACTCGCATCTTAACTCAAAGTAAGACTGATGGTGAGTCAATGGCAGGGCAAGCCAGGGATATGAACTATAAGCTTGTGGTTAATATTTGGTGGTTAAACAGGAGAGTTTGCTCTCCTGGGCAGCCTGGCAATTAATCAAATTTCTGTGGAAAAAAGAACTAGCAGTGACCACATCCATGACAAGTGCCATCCACTTAATCATTTCAAGATCTTTGTTTCAGGTCTTTATCTTCCCCCAGACTCCCTCTTGCATGGAATCTGAGCATTCCTAGAGCAATTTCTCACTTCAGCAAGAAATGCTACAAGTCCACAGGCTCAAACCCTGTCAAGCAAATCCTTTATTGAAGATATTATTTAACAAAATGTATTACTTAGTAAAGCAGAGAGATTCACATCAGAAATCCAGCTTTAAATCATTTAAAGTTCCACAAGGCAGTTAGATCTGTGGCATTAAAAATAAATAAATAAATAAATAAAACCCACACCATTGCTTTATTTTGGAGCTCACCATATAGATATTTCTTAGGAATTAGGGAAAATGTGACAACTTTCCTTTTTCATGAACCAATGTCACAGAAACATAGAATGGCTTAGGTTGGAAGGGATCTTGGAGATCATCTACTCCAACATCCCTTCCATGGGCAAGGACACCTCTCAACTAGACTTAGCTGCTCAAGTCCTCATCCAACCTGGCCTTGAACACCCCCAGAGACAAGGCATCCACAACCTCCCTGGGCAGCCTATTCCAATCTCACCACCCTCATACTGAAGAACTTCTTCCTAAGATCCAGTCTAACCCTGCTCTCCCTCAGCTTCAAACCATTCCCCCTTGTCCTGTCTCTAGACACCCTTCTGAAAAGTCCCTCTGCAGTCTTCCTGTAGGATCCCTTCAGCTATTGGAAGGCAGCTCTCAGGTACCCCTGGAGTCTTCTCTTCTCTAGACTGAGCAACCCCAGCTCCCTCAGCCTGTCCTCATAGCAGAAGTGCTCCAGCCCTTGGATCATCTTTGTAGCCCTCTTCTGGACTTACTCCAACAGCTCTTTGTCCTTCTTATGATGGGGACACCAGAACTGGATGCAGTATTTGAGGTGGGGTCTCACAAGAGCAGAGCAAAGAGGGAGAATAATCTCTTGCCCTGCTGGCTACACTCCTCTTGATGCAGAGCCCTCTAATGAACCTCTTCCTTGAGCTTGTGAACATGAATCAAAGGGTTTCCCTTCTATGTGCTTTGTTTTGAGACAGATCTGTCTGAACTGCTAAAAATTAGTCAGTGTGTGAATAGCTGTCTTTTAATTTTTGGCCCTAAACACAACAAACAGTCCAAATATGCACTAATTTGGATCGCTCCCAATTGAAGCAACAGTTTAGTACATAATCCTATGACTACATCTTCCAGTCTATTAAAAATAATGGCCTGTTAAAACCAACTTTTTGATAAATAAAACACAGGCTCCACTAAGAATTAACACATTCTATGATTTGCAGAGGAAAATGACATTAGAACTTGTCTGCAGTGAGGTATTTCTGAAAGGATGAGGACATATATAAATTGTTCTGTTTCCAGAAGAAGTGCAAAATGTAATGAGAAGTTTTATAATTGAATGTCTTATTAATTTTAATGAGCTAATCAATATTGCATTTCAAATCCTGATGTGTCTGTTCACTGCCAAATCCTTTCTGTGCTGGGCACTCCCTGGTCTTTGCAGCTGCTACCTCACTGCTCAGTCAATCTTCTGTTGTGAAGGGACACCAGAATCCAGACTCAGGTGAGCAGTTCAGTGAACCAGGAAAACAAAGGATACTTTATAAGCCTGGCCTTGGGTTTCTTTCCTCCTCTACTTCAACACAGGCTGGAGCTACAGAGCTCAGGAACAGCCTCAAACAGAGACTGCACCTTGCAGAGAGCCTTGAGCTGAAATGAGTCTCACAGCCTCAGCAGTACAGACAGGATTGAGCAAGGGGGGTGTGGAATATTCCTCCCTTCTGCTGCTGAAGGAAATCAGCTTTTCCTTCATCCCAAACAACTGAACTACAGAGGCACACAAATTCCACATTCAGCTGTGACTTCTAGCCTCTCCACAGCACAACTGAAATAAGACATTCTTGAAATACCTACTAAAGGCAAATGATAGATTCATCCTGGCACAAAGCCTTTTTGAGTTGAACTTGTTGGGGGAATTGCATAATATCACTTACAGATAGCTAGGGAAATTAAATCCAAGTTCTCTGCTCTTTCTACAGAGGAGTTTGGGTTAAGTGGCCAAGCTATTTGTATTTTAAAATCAGCAGAGCATTTGGGAATATGTAGGTGCAGAAAATAATCCATAGTGGAAATTCTTTATGCTCAAGAAGTGATAAGGTATTTCACACTGCACTAAGCTTTCTGTATGTAAATGAGGAGGGGAAACCACATGAAGCAAGCCACCAGTTCAAAGATAAATACTCCTCACTCCAGCTTCTATTTCATGAATAGAACATAAGCCCTGAGAAATGTGCTTTGTCTTGTAAGAGGCATCAGCTGAAATACTTGTGTGTTGCCACTGAGAGTCATTAAGGGAATGGATAGCTCAAAGCCCTACTGATGCTTAGAGAAACTCCAGGTCCCAAGAGCAGTGTGGTGACATCTTTAGAGAGCCACTCTCTGGGTCCTAACCTTTTTGTGTTTGATTTTCCTTCTCTCTGCTGCCATCTGTGAAGTCATCAAATACTCTAAACCACAGACCAGAACATTGCAACTTGCCCCATCCCATTCAGGGTCAGTCTGGACCAGGCTCTAGTTGAAGACTCCCCTGTTTAGGGAAGGGGGATTGGGCTAGATGACCTCTAAAGGCCCCTTCAACCCAAACCATTCTAGAGTTCTATGAACATCCAGCCAGCCCATAAGAAGCTGAGATGGTATCTTATGGTAAACTTAGATGACTCCCCCAGCTCCAAAACACACAGAACATCAACAGTAATTCCTTTCCTCCCCCATTCTCCATTTAGATTACAGGAATGAACTGGCTTTAAGGAAAAAGAAGATAAAACCAGGCATGGAACAAGGCTTTACATCCTATTTACACACAGAACATAGTTGCCATTTGACTTGCTCACAGTCGCACAGCTACAGGCCCACCTAGATCAAGGAGATGTTTGCAGGTAGAGGTCATATGCTTCAAGGTAGTCACAATACATTGCACACATTGCCTCTCACATGGTGATTTCTCCTACAGAAGACCTTTGTGATCCTAACTATTTCTTTACTACTTCTGCACTGTTCCAATTTGGGCTGTTACTCCCAAATTAGGACCTTTCTTCTATCCCATTACCTCTTTTTTTCTTCTCCTATTTCAAAACCCATGATGATAAAAGGATGCCTGATTTATCACCACTTTACTTCACTGGTTCTAGACAGGAAGTAGGAAATAGACTGACTTTAAGGCAGTTACATCAGCTTAAGGGTGAAATAAACTGGCTGTAGAGCAGGTCCAAAGACCACAGGAGGAAGAGAATGATGGAAGGGAAGTTACTGTTTAACCTGCATCTCAGACCACACATAAAGATGAGAAAGGCCATCATTAGATACACAACTGGAAACCAGAACTCTTGGCAGTCTGAAGAGCCCAAATAATTCAACACAAGTATTTCAGTACATAAACCAGAACTAAATATTTCCACTTTTCCTCCACACTCCCTGGAAATGTACTTAATCAGATGACTTTTTTGTTTCCCCCTCCCCACCTCAACAAGCAAGTGCTAAAATGAAGAGAATTTGTGAACACCCTGCTGCTGCAGGGCTCTTGCCAGGGGATTTGTTAGCACTGCTGCCTGCATCTCAACAGCAAGAGGAGGAGGTGAAGCTCCTCTCAGCTACCTGCTGCCACAAACAACCTAATGCATGGCAGAGGAGACCAGGGTGACTACAAAGAGAAATCAGCACTTCTAGAATGTGACTCTCTGACCTATTTTTAAATGTCTGCTGGAGGATGGTATGTACCACATCCTAAAAAAGGTCTTTTCCTCTCTACTGGTCATACTGCGAGTCTGGGGAGCCTTATTCAGCTCTAAGCATCCATTTCCTCACTGTGAGGGTGGTGAGGCACCAGAGTAGGGTGTCTAGAGAGGCTGTGGACGTCCCTCCCTGGAAGAGTTCAAAACCAGGCTGGATGGGGCTTTGAGCAACCTGGTCTAGTGGAAGGTGTCCCTGTTTGTGGCAGTGGGTCAGAACCAGACAGTGTTCAAGGTCCCTTCCAACCCCAACTATTCTATGATTCTATGTTTTCAGCTCTAAGCATCACACAAATCCCATGAAGCCCTGAAACTGCGATGTGCACCCCACTACCACATGCCAAAAAGGAGGCAAGAGCATGGGAAGACCAAGAGACTCCCATCTACAGCTCTGAGGATGTGCTTGAGGAGTGAAAGGATAGAAAAGACAAATATACAAGGGCTGGGTGTCGAGAGGGAGGGGACAGCTTTTGCTCACTTGCGCCCTGTGACAGAGGCAATGTATGTAAACTATAGCACAGGAAGCTCCACCTCAACATGAGGAAAACTTCTTTACTGTAAGGGTGACAGAGCACTGGAACAGGTTGCCCAGAGAGCTTATGGAGTCTCCTCCTCTGGAGACTTTCAAGACCTGTCTGGATATGTTTCTGTGTGACCTGTGCTAGATTCTATGGTCCTGCTCTGGCAGGGGGGTTGGACTTTATGATCTCTGGAGGTCCCTTCCAGCCCCTAACATCCTGTGATCCTATGAAAAAGCAAGCTTCCTATCCTGCATAAAGCCAGAAGAGTCATCACCTGTGTCTGCACCAAGCACTGCCTCTCACAGCCACATTGTCAACATCTACATGCACCGTGCACAGCAGCACCCAAGTCCAGGAATATCAAGCTTGGGCTTGGACTAAAGCTTGAGTAAAAACCTGGTCAGCAGAGGCAGGGTCAGACACTCAGCTATTTTTAAGCTATCCATTCCTAAAGAGCATCACAGGCCTTATGCTCAGAAGAGAAGAACTGATCACAGTGACTCACATGCTACGAGAGCGAGTATCTGCTGACAGTCCCTGACATTCCCATCTCTGGAATCAGGAGTGCAAAGCAGTTGCTACCAGGTGAAAGTGCATAAGAAGAGCCACACACTATTATCTTTTGCTTAAGCAAGTCACTACAAAGACCAGCACCTCATCTAGTGGAAGGTGTCCATGCCCATGGCAAGGGCATTGGAACTAGGTTAAATTTAAGGTCCCTTCCAACCCAAACCACTCTATGATATAATTCTATGAACCACGTGTCTACATCTACCCAACTCCTATACAGGCCAAGATACCAGGTTGAGAAAATTAGTTCACCTCCTTGCTAGGCAGATAGAAAGGTTCTTTCACACCACACAGCTCTAGCACACCATATTCTACCTTCCCATAGAGGTAAAAAGCCAACTTGGCTTTTTGACTAGGCTTTAAAGAAATATGACTCTTGGATTAAGTTGCCTGATTTCAGGCTGTTTCTTGTACCTCCTTACAGAGAGTGGTCAGATCCTTCACAAAGCCTGTTTGTTTCTGTTATCTGACATTGACAGAATGAACTATAAACCCAGATCACTTCAAGAGTGGAGTTCTGCATCACTTCTGTATTTTGGTACAGACAAAAGGCTGTTTTAGCTCTAGGCGGTTCTGCATGCTCTTAAGAATATAAGAGAACTGGTTTGTAACAACTAGCTTTTGAAATTATACTGGAGGAAGCAAAACAGGTGCACAAAGGAGAGAAAGAAGGGAAGAAGCCAAACTGCAGCTAACTCACACTTGTAAAAAAAATTTAAAAAAAAACAACCCTAACACACTAGTTAGCACTGCAGTTGAAAATTCACTGACTTGTAGTCAAAGTTGAGAGACCAGGTCTGCACAGACCTGGAAAAGGATACAGTACAGAATCAGCAGCAATCAAGCAGTTCTTTGATCCTTTGAGCAAAAAGGGTTTTAATCCAGGCAGCCAGAAACACAACAAGCAAGTATATTTTCACTTGTGCAAGCTATGTTGGACTTGTCACACATTTCTTCCAATATCCCTGTGATGCACAGAGGAGCATGAACCAAAAGCCTTACATTTCCCTACTCTTTTTTCCCCCTCTGAGGAACATTCAGAGCACACAATATTCCTTAAAACAAATCAAAGCATTCTCACCGTCATGCTACAGAATTATTTTCCTCTTCAGTTTTATTTTTGGTTTTCATTTCCAAGTTAAAGAATGGTAGTTTTAGCATCTCGGGTAAAGAAGCTGGTCCATCCCCACAGGACTCAGCCTAAACATCCACCCAGCTTATTAGTCTTAAACTCCAGCTTAGTTCTACAGTACAGCTAAGAACAAATTCTGTCCCATGGCCCATGACAGGCCCACAGTTAAGCAGATTCATTACTGAGACACGTTTAAATTTCCACCCTACCTGCTGTTCTCTGTGCAGAGATGAGCTTCACTTCTATGACTTGTCCACAGAACACACAGAGGGAAAAGCAATTTCTAAGCATCCAGTGGACACACACAGACAAACTGCTCCACAAGGAGGAGTTTTTTCCAGCCTTACCCTGAAAAGCTGCGAGCGAGATTAACACACACCCACACCCAGAGCAGCAGCCGGGGAGATGCTCCCTGCTTTGCCAGGTGATGTGTGCAAGCAACACCAGGAAACTCCAGGTATGGAGAGGGGGGAGGTGGTTCAGTGAAAGGCATCTATGAGTCACCGTACAAAGAGTAATCGCCAGCAAAGAGAACAAACACTTTTCCTTCTGTGCCCGGCACAGCCATTTCACTGAGTACCCACTTTCACTTTGAAAAGCCTGCCTGACAAAAGAGCTTTTCCAGTTGTTGTTGCATGTATATACACACATACATCGCATTTCATGCATGCCTTCCAGCTGCTAACAGGTACCCTGCAAAGAGCCACGTTTTGACATCAATCTGTAAACCCTGCTCCCGGAGAAAAACTCCTGGAAGCAATGTGGGAATAAGGATAAAGCATAGCTCAGCAGGAGCAGATGCACCATGGCACACACACGGATGGAGCCAGCTATCCCCAGCAATCATGAATTTTAAACCCTCTGGATAACAAAAGCAGCAAGAAGAGGTATTGCAGGCGTGGAGAGCTGTGGGTGGGGGTATTTCTATGCACAGAGGAGAGAAGCCCTAACTGCCCCCGAGGGCTCGTCCTATGGGTGATGCCTCTCCTTTGGACTCCCAGGAGAGCACCAAAAGGTGCCGCCCATCTCACGATGCCCCTCCACTATCACCCATCCCCCACCCCCCCCAGGGAGAAGCCCCCACTTTGAACAAGAGGCTGGACTAGAGACCTCCTGAGGTCCCTTCCAATCCGAATTATCCCACGATCCTAACTTCGGCTTTGCTTTTAAGTACTTTAACAGCAAAAATTCACCGCTTCCAACACACACACACGGGCAGGGGGAGTTCAAAACCACGCTCCCACCTCTCCATCCCTGCGCACCAGCCACACAAAGCCCGGGGCTGCATCACCCCATCGCCCAGCAAAGGGTCCAGCTCCTCAAGTCTTTGTGTTTGCCCAAAGCACCAACTCCTCCAGCCGAAGCCAGGATCGGGATGCTCGGCAGAAACTCTGGGCTCAGACTCGATTCTTACCTCAACCTCTGCCCGGGACCCCCAAACGTGCGGCTCCAAACGGCTCCCCGCTCGCACACACCCCCCCCCCCCCCGAGGGCTGAAGACAACTCCCTTTGTTAAATGAATGAGCAGGAGAGGCAGGAGGGGGAAGGAAGGCAGGAGGAGGAAGGGAGACAGGAGGAGGAAGGCAGGAAGGAGGGGAGACAGGAGGGGAGAGGCTGAACAGGGGGTAGCCAGGCTCGGTACCTTGCTCCTAAAAGAAAAGGAAAGCCCCAACCGCTCCAGCCCTTTGCAAACTTCCCTGCTACACAACCAGAAGCGAGGAAATCCCCTCGCCGCCCCGGCGGGACTCACCTTCCGCCCGCCGCAAGGTGCTGCCCGGCTCCCCGCTCCGCTGCCGGCTGCCTCCCTCCCGCCGCCCCTATTGTGGGCCCGGCGCCGCCTCCGTCCGTCCTCCCCCCTCGCCCGCCTTACCGCGGCCATTGGCTCGGGGGGGGCCCGCCCCGCGGCCCCCCTGCCTCCAAGGTGGGCAGCCGGGCACGGCGCGGGCAGGAGCTGGGGACGGGGGCAGGACCTTGCCGGCTTTCTTCGGGAACGGGGCGGTGTGGGGGAGCCGCAGTGTCCCCGGTGGCGGGGCGCAGCATCTCTGCCGGGTGGCCTAGGGTGAAAAGTTTGGGGGTGTTGGGGTGGTACCTTCGCCGTGGTGCGGATTTGGAGCCCGGAGCTTGCTTCCGGCTGTAGCGAAATGCAGGCTGTGGCAGAGCCTGGCTGCTGCTCGGAGTCCAGCACCTTCGCAGGGCAGAGGGAAGGAGGAAGGAGGGAGGGAGCGGCGTTGGCCTGGGACGTAGAAGTCTTTCGTGATCACGCCATCAACGGAGCTAGGATCGCGGGGAGTGGATCCCCGGCAATCTCACCCTTGGCACGACTTTAATTCTGTCCCTGGGTGCTATCGCAGCGCCGACTCCTTTCTGCTAAGGGCTATGTGCGGGCAGAGCCAAAAAAGGCAAGAGTAAAACGGGCTCTGCCTTGCTCTTGTGTTGCTCAAGCCGAGACGTCCATACCTTCCTTATATTGCAGGGATGCGGGTCTTTGCTCTCCCTGGGATCCAGAGCTCACTGGAAACTTGTCACCCCGAGTCCCCACGAGTTTTCGGTTCGGTGTTTGTGCTGAGAGAGGAAAAGAGGAGGGATCTGGTGGCACTCCGCTCTCAAGAGCAGAGCATGGGCATGGTGAGATTGTGTAGTGGGAACGTGGTGTCTAGACACAGAGAAGTGAAATGTTAAGTGAAGCAGGTAGATAGAGACAAAAGGGAGACAAATACTAGAGGTCGCCACCCCGACGTGCCTATTATACCAGACCGTGTGCCTACACAGGGCAGACTGAGACTACGCGGCCGCCGTCGTGTCCTTCTGCCTTGTCCCAGCCTTTATCAGCTCCCGTGATAAGTTTGTTTGGGAGCTAAACCAGCAGAAAATTAACCTTGTAAAAAAAAAAAATGGAGGAAGTGAGAATGGGAGTCTGAGGCTGCAACAGAGCTGGTTTCAGTCACAGAATCATAGAATGTGGGTTGGAGGGGACCTTGAAGATCACCTAGTTACAACTTCCCTGCCGTGGGCAGGGACACCTTTCACTAGACCGTGTTGCTCAAGACCCTGTCCAACCTGACCTTGAACACTTCCACAGAGGGGGCATCCACAACTTCTTTGGGTAGCCTGTTCCAGTGTCTTCCCACCCTCACTCTAAAATAATTTCTTCCTAATCTCCAGCCTAAACCTACCCTCTTCCACCTTAATGCCATTCCTCCTCATCGTATTACTACAAGCCCTTGTCAGCTCAGCCTGCTGTGAGGTTGCACACTTCTAGTTAACTTCCCTCTTGGATTCATTTAAAACTGGATTCAAAACCTGACTGCATGAGGTCCCTCAGAGCACAGTCTGATCATAGTCTGTCAGTTGGGTACAGTGTGAAGGTGCTCATGTCAGTACAGGACAGTATATTGGTCACTTCCTTTCAAAGGGAGCCACCATTAGCCTGTGTCAAGAATCCTCCAGTTACATGGTAACTGTGCATGTGTGATTGCTGGGGTGGAATTGAGGAGAAACCAGTGCAGCTCAGCTTGGATATTGGATCCACAGATGAGGCATCACCAAAGCTGGAGTTAAAACCAGTCAACCTTCAGCCACAAACTGAAATCTGAAAAGTAGCTTCCTTCTGTACCATCCTCAAAATCACAAAGCCTTTGCAGAAACATGGATGCACCCCGATCACCTGAAAAATTAACCTTGAAGCCCAGGCAAGAAATCAATCCAAAATACACCTAGATATGCCTTGTTTGGCAAAGTATTTTACTAAATACTTTCATTCAACCACTTGGAGAATGGCTGTAGAAGGTAATTGCAGTGGTTGACCTGAGGCCTGCTCTATATACAGCTGGTGTGCTGTTTAAAGGTACTTAAAGCAGCATGAAATAGCCAGCACTTTGCTTACAGGTGCTTTTAAAGTCATTTCAAGGTGAAAAATTATTTTATCTACATGGAGCCTAACAGTTCAAAAACTGTTTCTTACATCTTTATATATCCACTGCCAAGCGATCTCACCAAAGCATTCTGAAGTGGATTCTTAGATCTCACTATTATCCTGCTCTGTAGTAATGAAGAATCCTAAAAAGATTACTTCAAAGGGATAGCCTGGGATTACAATACTTACAGTTTCCTGACTTCACCCAAATTACAAGACTCATAAAATCATAGAATTGTCAAGACTGGAAGGGACATCAAGGATCATCTAGTTCCAATGCCCCTGCCATGAACAGGGATACCTCACACTAGGTGAAGTTGTGCAGAGCCACATCCAGCCTGACCTTAAAAACATCCAGCAATGGGGCTTTTACTACCTCCCTGGGCGATCTGTTCCAGCTGGGGGAAGTACTTCTTCCTAACACCTAATCTAAATCAACCAGTCTAGCCCCCCAGTCCTATCACTACCCAACATCCTAGAGTCCCTCGCCAGCTTTCTTCTAGGCCCCCTTAAGATACTGGAAGGCCACAATAAAGTCTCCTCAGAACCTTCTGTTCTCCAGACTTCTGAAACTATTGCTGGATATTTCAGAGGCAGTTCCCAAACAAAAGGAAAAGGAGGCATTTGGGATGTCCATGAACAGGATAGAGAGCTACTGCTGCAAACAGGGATTTGCTGCTTGAGAAAGGAATGAGTGAAATGTAGATAATTTTATTTGTCTTCTAAGCACTCAGAGCAGAGAAGGTGCTCTGAGGGGGTTCTCAGGGAAAGGATCTATCTTGCCTTGTATTCAGGATAAAGTCAGATGTCCCCTTTCCAGTAAAAGGAGGGAAAAGGGGATTTCTTACACCTCAAAAGGATCTCTTGTGTTCTGTGGGAAGAAGCCTGGCACCAGGCCCCAGCCTCAAAGACCAGCTCTGCTGGACAATCGATTTTACAGTGATCATGCAAGAACCACATCTTCCTCCCCTTCAGATGCACAGCAGAATGAGCAGTCCAACTGCTTGCAGGGCACAGCCTGATGGTTTCTTCTTTTGTCAGCAGTACCAGTATCAATAGTTCTCACTCTGCTGCGCATCTCTGCTCCTGTGCTCCTCCCTGCACTGTGCCAGCACAGCTCTCTGATAGAAGGGTCAAGGAACTAGTCTACTTAAGATTTTTCCTGGTTGCTTTTTAACCAGATCAAACCTCCAGGTGTCTTGGCTGACACAGTGGAAGGAGAAGACAAGAGCATGTGAAATCACACAAGCTATGTCTCAGCTGAGGGGCAGTAACTTGTTATGACGTACCAACTTAGTCACCTACAATCATCTGTCCACTCCTTTCATCTGTTCCAGCAATTGAAGACAAATTGGTCTCAGCCTACACGGAAGAAACCAGAGTTCATGAATGACTTGAAAGCTAATTACAAGTCTCTTTAAGCCTGGCAAGGACTGGAAAAAGACAAAAGGGCTCCTATAGTCACTCAATATACATTTGCAAAGTTCCTCAGTTAAAGATCTCACTGTGAAAATGCAGAAACAGCAAGCACTGGGCAAGCAGAACTGAAGGCAATGGTGGGTCAGCATACTACTGCCTGGAAGCTTCTCACCTAGGTAATCAGAAGTCAATCCAGCAAAATAATGTAGTTCTAATAGTGTAAAGAGATGAAGACGACAGACTATGATTCACCACTCCTGTTCTACAGTTCTGCAAAATGTACACAAACCACTTCCAAATCAGAACCATCTCCTTTTCACTCTGTCCAGAGTCAGAAGCAGCAGGGAATGTGTTTCTGAACACAAATCTGTGATCCACAGGAGTAAATGTTTTCCCTAACCAAACACACAAAATCACACCACAACAATCTTTCATTTCCTCAGTAACTTAGGGTGATCTAGTGCCAGGAAAGCAAAGTAGCAAAATACCAAAAGTGCCAGAACACCTGATTGGTGGGGAGCAGCACCTGGTGCCCATCTTACATGCCCTGATGTTAGATGCTGTGTAACACCCATCACAAAGGAAGCCAGAATCAGCTCTAAAGTGCATGCAAGTATGACATTACACCTGTTGCGTACTTAGCAGGGACATGGATTTCCTGCCATGCTGGAGAAAGGTTTGCTGACATTTATCTGCCTAGAATATTTCAAATACAGGGGTAAGAACCAGGGTCACAGAATCACAGAATGTTAGAGGTTGGAAGGGACCTCCAGGGACATCAAGTCCAACCCCCCTGCCAAGGCAGGGTCCCCTAGGGTAGAAAAGGAAGGCATCCAGGTGAGTTTTGAAAGTCTTCACAGAAGGAGACTCCAGAACCCCCCTGGGCAGCCTGTTCCAGTGCTTCATCACCCTTACTTACTCCTCATGTTGAGGTGAAACCTTCTATGTTTAAATTTGTACCTTTTGCTCCTTTTCTTGTTGCTGTGCACCACTGAAAAGCGATTGGCCCCTTCCCCTTGACACCCATCCCTCATATTTATAAACATTGCTCGGATCTGCTTTCAGTCTTCTCCAGACTAAACAGCCCCAGGTCTCAGTCTCTCTTCATAGGGGGGATGCTCAAGCCACAACTTTAGCTAAGCTGGCTCTGGATGACACTTTTTTGACCTTAGCACTGTCTGCAATTTTATGAAGTGAAGTAAAAATTCCAACTTATTCACCACAGTTTCTCAGTTGGCTATATCCAGTCGTTTCACTCTGGGTTTATGGATAGAGCATCATACTGGAGATGCTCCCACTTGTCAGCTGGGCCTCCATTTCTTTATTGAGAGGATAAATAAAGAAATAAAATTTCTCAATAAAGAAATGGAGGCCCAGCTGACAAGTGGGAGCATCTCCAGTATGGTGCTCTAGCCATTAACCCAGTAGAGAATCAGGATCTGTCTGGTACTGTTACATCAGTAATTACAACCTGGTAATTTTGGATGTTCAAAAACCAAATAATTCAGGTTCTCCATAAGGGTTACTTTCTCATTGGTGAATTTACCCTGTAGTTGACTGAAAACTCATAGGAATCTTCATGCCATTTCCATTTCAAATCATCTCTTCCTGCTTCACTGAAGTCCTGGAATCTGGCAAAACCTCTAATGATGAATACACTTTCACATTCCAGATCTCCTTTAGCCAGTAAATTGCATGGAGACAGCTAAGAGCACTCAGTGCTTTGGTGAGCAGTCAGTAAGTCGGGGTGAGTACTACTAGGGAAGCCACAAGTGATGATTTGCTTCTGGAAGCCTTGTGTATCTCTGCAAGTCATAAAATACATATGGGTAATGGCTCAGCAGTGAGGTCAGTCTTTGATTCATTAGCTAACAGCTGAATCTAACTACTTAGACCCCCAGTTTAAGGCATGCTGCTAATTCAAGCTTAAAAGATAAGGGGAATTTTACTCCACACTGTGGATCACTTCTCAATGTGCTGAAGTTTTGTTTCTTGGGAAATTATGGCTGGTAATGTTAGGTAAAAAGCATATCCAAATGCCAGCAGGATTTTGGGGTGGGGGCACAGAACTTCAAACTCAAGCTACTGGAGTTATGCAAATTTACACCAAGATCTGACCATCTGCATTTTAATCCTACATTGTGCAATACCTTGTGGAGATGAGTGCCATGACAGAAAAGCCTGCTTTCAGATTTTAAAATCAGCGTTGACATGCTCCAAAAGCAGGCAGGAAACTAGAGCCAGAATTTCCTCTTTTAATCTCTGTATTACCCAGCTCTGCCTCAGAACTTCCCTCTGCCTACAGTCCAAAAAGCCCCTACCAAACCCTGCCACTATTTTTCCCCCTGCTTCCTCCTATTTCTCCTTCCCTTTGTCACCCCAGACACACTCAATCATGCACCTCATTTTCAAAAGTCCTTTCCCTTCCTTAGCCAACAATCTAAGACAAGAAGACACATGCAGTCTAGACACTCCTTTAGTGATCAGTGTTCCATCCTGACAGCAACTCTGCTTTGTAAAGCACAGGCAGCATTTCATGCTGGTGCTGCAGATGAAGAAGGAGGCACCCAGGGAGAGCTAGAGAGGCACCACTAAGAGGTAGGGGGTTGGAAAGGGGGAGGTCATAAATACTGCTTATTCACTTAGGCCTTTGGAGCATGAAGGAACTTGCTGACAGTGCAGGAAGTGTGGAAAGTAGCATGGTAAAGGCAGACAAACAGCTCAAGCACATGAGAATGTGTTTCTAGACTGACAAAATACCTTTAGGAATCACAGAATGAGCTGTGGTTGCTGGCTCCTGCCCAGCTGCCAGTCCAGGCAAGTGGTCCTGGCCTGCCATGTTGTGTGGCAGAGCCTTCTCAGAACTGTTTGGGTCCTGGGCAATGGTGTGAACCATTGAATGTCTGAGGTTGGAAGAGACCTCAGAGATGATCCACTACAATCTCCCAGCCATGGGCAGGGATGTATCTCAACTAGGCTTACTTGTCTAAGGCCTCATCCAGTCTGGCCTTAAACACCCCCAGGAAGGCAAGCATTCACAACCACTCTGGGCAACTTATTACAGAGTCCCACCACCAGTCTAAACTTACTCTCCCTCAGCTTAAACCCATTCGAATCCCTTTGTCCTATCACTAGACACCCTTGTGAAAAGTCCCTCTCCAGCTTTTCTGTAGGCTTCCTTCAGGTATTGGAAGGTAGCTATAAGGTCCCTCTGGAGTCTTCTCCAGTCTGAACAACCACAGCTTCCTCAGTCTATCCTCATAGCAGAGGTGCTGCAGCCAGGCTCACTGGCTTCTCCCAGAACTTTGCAATCTCTCTACAATCTACTCCACAATCCTCAATAGGAAGAATTCAGAAGAAAATAATTCAGTGTGGCCCAAAATATGTTTGCTGTTCAGAGCAGTGTTTTACAACAGAAAAGTCTGTGACAGGTTTTTCTTCCAAGATTCAGCTTACAGAGTTGTGATGGGTTTATAACATAGATTCAGAATCACTCTCCTATTCATTTTATTCTAACTTACTGCAGACCTATGATGAGATAAAATCTCATCTGTGTGCATGTGGAAGAACACAGAAGAAACAGATTTACAAGTAACTCAAGCTCGAAAACTCCTGTTGAACCAGTAAGAAATGTGGAAGAACTCTTCTGAAAATGAAAATAATCCAAATTATCCTGAACTATCTTATTCTTTATAATGTGTTTTTACCTATAAGTAGGGAGAAATTAAAAATAAATAAATAAAAAGAAGCTCAAACATCCAGAAGGACCTCATTCAGAGGGACCTGGACAAGCTGAAGAGGTGAAGTCCAGGTGAATCTCATGAGGTTCAACAACAGCAAGTGCAGATTTCTGCACCTGGGCCAGAACAATGCTCACTATCAATATAGACTGGGAGAGGAGGTGATAGAAAGCAGCCCTATGGGAAAAGACTTGGTGCTGATGGACAAGAAGCTGGACATGAGCAGACAGTGTGAGACTGCAGCACAGAAGGCAAATCACATCCTGGGCTGCATCAAAAGCAGCATGGCCAGCAGATGGAGAGAGGTGATTCTGCCACTTTGCTTTGATGAGAACTCACCTGGAGTACTGCATTCAGCTCTGGAACCCTCAGTATAGGAAGGACATGGACGTGGTGGAGCAGGTCCAGAGGAGGGACACAAAAATGGTCAGAGGGTTGAAGCACCTCTGCTATGAGGACAGGCTGAGGGAGCTGGGGGTGTTCAGCCTGGAGAAGAGAAGGCTCCAGGGAGACCTAACAGCAGCCTTGCAGTACCTGAAGGGGATTACAAGAAGGATGGAGAGAGACTGTTTGCAAAGGCCTGTGGTGACAGGACAAGAGGCAATGCCTTCAAACTAGAGAAGAGCAGATTTAGATTAGATGTTAGGAACAAGTTCTTTACCATGAGGGTAGTGGAACACTGGAACAGGCTGCCCAGGGAGGTGGTTGAGGCCCCATCCCTGGAGATATTCAAGGTGAGGCTGGAGAGGGCTTTGGGCAACCTGATCTAGTTGAAAATCCCCCTGCTGACTGCAGATGACCTTTGGAGGTCCCTTCCAACCCAGACCATTCTATGATTCAATGATCAAGGCAATAAGAGAGATGACTCTGCAAGTGTGGTGTAATAGAGTGCAGTAAACTTATCTTCATTAGGGACTACCCAAGTTTAATGGGCTGCCTTATAAAGAAAATAATAATAAAAATAATTTTAAAATTAATTGCATTTTCCTCTCTTTATTCATTTTTTTTTTCCTTTTTAGAATATGCCCCTAGAGAGCTTCGACTTCCAGTATCAGGATTTAAAAACACAAGGCAGGTAATGCAAGAGGCAGTCTGAGTGAGACATCAGACCGGGACTACTGATCCAGGGCTATTTATTAAGATCTAACAAAAGCAGCTCACTTTTCTACAGAGAGAGTCTTGGCTTGATTAGAGGGCACTGTAAACAGAGGAGAGTGAGCCTGAAAGAGAATGTAACAGTGAAATGGTACAAGAAAGTTAGATTCTTTTGCTGGTTTTGCTGAGCTTATTCAAACTGAATGACACTGAAGACCTGATCCTGTTCTGGCTGAGGCCAGCGAGAGATTTGCTACACATTTCAGAGAGAACAAAACCAGCCCTTCAGTCAGAGCACCTCTGCCAGCTTCTGTTTCACATCCTGCCAAAATGTCATACCTCGAATCCCTTCAGTAGCTTGAGCCATTTCAAACTGGACTGATCAAAACCCTGGAGAATAAACTGCAGAGAGAAATCTTCCTCTCTGCTTTCCCTTATCCCTCCTCTTCTGCCTCACTGAGTTACATGAATAGCAAGCAAAAGCTGCAGAGTGCTGACAGACGTGGAGTCTCTGGGCGCCTCATGCTTCACAAGGAAGCTGTGAAAATTTGAAACCACCACACTTCAGTTCTACCTGTTTGCATTGTGGTCAGGAAGGACTAAGTGGATTGCAGCACAAAGGTTTAGAGGAGTTGACCTCAAATATTTTGGAAAAATTGTACTGAATTTGAGATGTTTCATGGCAGCTTTGAGCATCATCAGTGTAGTTAAATCATAGAATGGCTTAGAAGAAAAGAAGAGACCTTAGAGATCATCTAATTCAACCTCCCTGCCATGGACAGGGACAACTCTCAACTACAGCAGGTTATTCAAGGCCCCATCCAACCTGGCCTTGAGCATCTCCAGGGAGGGGGCATACACAACCTCTCTGGACAATCCATTCCAGAGTCTTGCCACCCTCGTAGTGAATAATTACATCCTAAGACCCAATCTAAACCTATTATCCTTCAAATTAAATCCATTTCCCCTTGTCCTATAAGTGGACACTCTTGTATAAAGTCCCTCTCCAGCCTTCCTGGAATTCTGGGCAACCTGGTCTAGTGGAGGATGTCCCTGCTGACTGCAGGGCAGGTTTGACTAGATGACATTTGGAGGTCATTTCCAGCCTGGACCATGCTATGATTCTATGACTCTCTGGTTCTTGTAAGTTTGTTTCAGGTATTGGAAAGCAGTTACAAGGTTCCCCCAGAGTCTTCTCCAGGCTGAACAATCCCAGTTCCCTATCCTCATAGCAGAGGTGTTCCAGCCCCTGGATCATCTTTGTGGCCCTCCTCTGGATCTATGTCCCTCTTACGGTGGGGACACCAGAACTGGATGCAGTATTCAACATGGGGATCTCAGAAGAGTAAAGCGGGAGAATCACCTCGACCTGCTGGCCAAATTCTGTTGAAGTGCAAAGTAAAGGTCTTCAGCTACATGATCTGTATTGACTCAGAGAACTAAAAGTATCACAAAACCATCAAGTTACTTCAAATGATTAACTCATCAAAAAGCTGGAGGTTTGGAGCACGTGCTTGAAAGGAGGTTGTGGTGATGGGGGGGTTGATCTCTTCTCCCTAGTATCAGGGAAAGAGAGGGAATCACCTGAAATTGTGCCAAGGGAGGTTTAAATTTGATTTAGGGAAAATTTCCATATGGAAAGAGTGGTCAGGCATTGGAACAGGCTGCCCAGGGAGGTGGCAGAGTCACCATCCCTGGAGGTGTTCAAGAAACGTGGACATGGCACTTTGGGACATGGTTTAATGGCTATGGTGATGTTAGGTCGATGGTTGGAACTTGATGATCTTAAGAGATCTTTCCCACACAGAACTACTCTATAATTCTGGCAGGTAAAGAGCAGCTTTGATAGTTAATCCAATAGAAGGAGCTACGAAAGCTTAGGGGCAATTTGGCTGAGGACAGTGAGCCTGGTGATTTAATTATACTGGTTGGTCACACTAAAACCAAAATTACACTGGAGATATAGATCACTCCTAGTCTGCCAAGAGAGCTGGCCCTGCAGAATTCCTTTGATATGATGTACATATCAGTGCTGTCCAAATGGCTGGTGAGTCAGGGGTTGCTCAGCAGGACACAGGAAATCTTCATAAATTAATTTTGTTGCATAATCTTTTCCAATTGCTTCCTGCCCTATACCTGCAGTAACTGCAAAATAAACAACACAACCCTCTGAGCTTTTTCACCAGCTGCCTTGGAATGCTATGTAGATCTTCCAAATCTGCCAGGTTCAAACTGAGCTTTCAGGAACATGCCATCCTCTAATGGTGCATTCCTGTCAAGATGCCTCCTCTGGAATCAAAAGAACATGAAGTTACTCTGTTTATAGAAGAATAACTTCATCTAGCGTCTTCAGTTTAGACAAAATGAGGCCTTGCAATGGGCACCTGGGGCAGAGTGTCTAGAAAGTTACAGTATCACAGTATCACCAAGGTTGGAAGAGACCTCAAAGATCATCAAGTCCAACCCATTACCACAGACCTCAAGACTAGACCATGGCACCAAGTGCCACGTCCAAACCTGCCTTGAACACCTCCAGGGACGGTGACTCCACCACCTCCCTGGGCAGCCCATTCCAGTGGGGAATGACTCTCTCAGTGAAGAACTTTCTCCTCACCTCCAGCCTAAACTTCCCCTGGCACAGCTTGAGACTGTGTCCTCTTGTTCTGGTGCTGGTTGCCTGAGAGAAGAAAGCAACCTCCTGCTGGCCACAACCACCCTTCAGGTAGTTGTAGACAGCAATAAGGTCTCCCCTGAGCCTCCTCTTCACCAGGCTAAACAATCCCAGCTCCCTCAGCCTCTCCTCATAGGGCTTGTGCTCGAGGCCTCTCACCAGCCTCGTTGCCCTTCTCTGGACACGCTCAAGCACCTCAATGTCCTTCTTAAATTGAGGGGCCCAGAACTGGACACAGTACTCAAGGTGTGGCCTAACCAGTGCAGAGTACAGGGGGAGAATGACCTCCCTGCTCCTGCTGGCCACACTATTCCTGATGCAGGCCAGGATGCCATTGGCCTTCTTGGCCACCTGGGCACACTGCTGGCTCATGTTTAGGCGGGTGTCAATCAGCACCCCCAGATCCCTTTCTGTTTGGCTGCTCTCCAGCCACTCCGACCCCAGCCTGTAGCTCTGCATGGGGTTGTTGTGGCCAAAGTGCAGCACCCGGCACTTGGATTTGTTGAAAGCCATCCCGTTGGACTCTGCCCATCTGTCCAGGCGCTCGAGGTCCTGCTGCAGAGCCCTTCTGCCCTCCAACCCACCAACATCTGCCCCCAGCTTGGTGTCATCTGCAAACTTGCTGATGACTGTCTCAATGCCCTCATCCAGATCATCAATGAAGATGTTAAAGAGGATGGGGCCCAGTACTGATCCCTGGGGGACACCGCTAGTGACAGGCCTCCAGCTGGATGTGGCACCATTCACCACCACTCTCTGGGCTCGGCCCTCCAGCCAGTTCCTAACCCAGCACAGAGTGTTGCCATCCAAGCCATGAGCTGACAGCTTAGCCAGCAGTTTGCTGTGGGGGACAGTGTCAAAGGCCTTGCTGAAGTCCAGGTAGACCACATCCACAGGCCTCCCCACATCCACCAGGCGGGTCACCTGATCATAGAAGGAGATCAGGTTGGAGAGGCAGGATCTGCCCTTCCTAAATCCATGTTGGCTGGGCCTGAGCCCTTGGCCATCCCTCAGGTGCGCAGTTATTGCCCCTAAGATAATCTGCTCCATCACTTTCCCTGGCACTGAGGTCAGGCTGACAGGCCTGTAGTTCCCAGGTTCCTCCATCCGACCCTTCTTGTGGATGGGGATCACATTGGCCAGTTTCCAGTCGTCTGGGACCTCTCCAGTGAGCCAGGACTGGTGGAAAATGATGGAGAGCGGCTTGGCCAGCTCATCTGCCAGCTCTCTCAGCACCCGTGGATGGATCCCATCCGGTCCCATGGACTTGTGGGTGTCCAAGTGGCTCAGCAGGTCCCGAACTAATTCCTCATGGACTTCCAGGGCAACACACTGCTCCCCGACCCCATCACCCAGCTCAAGAGGCCACTTGTCCTGAGCTCCTCCCTCCTCACTGTTGAAAATTGAGGCAAAGAAGGTATTCAGGACCTCAGCCTTTTCCTCATCTTCAGTTATGGTGTTCCCATCCAGGTCCAATAAGGAGTGGAGGCTCTTCTTGCCCTTCTTTTTAGCATTGATAAATTTGTAAAAATGCTTTTTATTATCTTTCACAGAGGTGGCCAGCTGAAGTTCTAACTGCGCCTTAGCCTCTCTAATTTTTCTCCTACATAATCTAGCAACATCCTTAAACATGTCAGGAGAAGCCTTCCCCTCCTTCCAAAGGCGATAGACCCTCTTTTTTTCCCCTAATTCCTTCAGGAGCTGCTTGCTCATCCAGGCCGGTCGCCTTCCCTGCTGGCTCCCCTTTCAGCACATGGGAACTGCCAGTTCCTGTGCCTTCAAGAGCTCCTGTTTAAAGTAGGTCCAACCATACTGGACCCCTTTGTTCTTAAGGGCTGCTACCCAGGGGACTTTGCAGATAAGTTGTCCACCTGAAAAGGACCTAGGGGTGTTGGTTGACAGCCAGCTGAACATGAGCCAGCAGTGTGCTCAGGTGGCCAAGAAGGCTACCAGCATCCTGGTCTGAATCAGGAATAGTGTAGCTAGCAGGAGCAGGGATTGTGATTGTGCCCCTGTACTCAGCACTGGTGAGGCCACACCTTGAATACTGGTTTCCATTTTGGGCCACTCACTACAAGAAAGGCATTGAGGTGCTGGAGAGTATCCAGAAAAAGGCAACAAAGCTAGTGATCAGGTATGGTGAGGGGCAGCTGAGGGAACTGAGATCATTTAGTCTGGAGAAGAGGATGCTGAGGGGAAACCTCATTGCTCTCTACAAATATCTGAAAGGAGGTCATAGTGAGGTGGGGATTGGTCTCTTCTCCCTAGTATTAGGTGACAGGATAAGAGGAAATGGCCTGAAATTGTGCCAGGGGAGGTTTAGGTGGGTATTAGGAAAAAAATCCATATAGAAAAAGTGTTCAGGTATTGGAACAGGCTGCCCAGGTAGCTGGTGGTGTTCAAGAAATGTGAGGACATGGCACTCTAGGACATGTTTTTATGGCCATGGCAGTGGTGGGTTGATGGTTGGACTCAATGATCTTAGAGAGCTTTTCCAACTGACACAGTTCTACGATACTACAATTCTATGACAATATCTCTGATGAAGTTTCTATCCTGGATCTCAGGATCCTGAGTTTGTTCACTAACACTTTCAGGGATGGCTATCTTGTTTTATTTTTTTCCACATTTTCTGCCATATGTAGAGATTCACATCAGATTATTCAATTTTTACCAAACAATTAGCTTCCTCAGCATAAATTAATCACCAAACTATGAGCAGTATGGCAGATGGGGAACATGAGGTAAGAGCTTAGCCAGTAGCCTCAGGCCATGCAGGAAATTCTGCTTCTTGAATTCAGATCTATCTGTCTCTCAGGACTGGATCAAGCCTTTAAACTACCTCTGAATGCTTCCAACTGCAGCAATTATACAGCCAGTGGAACAGACCTGACTCAGTGCAGTCATACAGAGAACTTCTGTAGGCAGGTGAAGAGAGAAGGAATATTTAATATTGTTGTTTGCATCAGATTGGCAGCCTGGCTCCAAAGGTTTTGTGTTAGCACTCAGCAGCCCTGTAGAAAAACATGATACTGAACCTTGTTCTCTGTTGACAGTGGCCTTTATCCCACCCAGGCAGGAAGATGTAAATGGATGTATAGAGAAAAAGGGCCTAGAGGCACAAGGTAAATAATTTTCAAAGAGCAGTCCAGAAAGTGAGCCAGCTGCTGATGTATGCGGACTGTGCTTGAAAGAGTGTGGGAAAGCTACTTGCTTCTGGAGAACTGGGGATGGGAATGTTCAAGTTCTATGATGGACAAAGCTCTGTTGTGAAATGTGTGTGTGTAGGATTTCTGATTTGTTGCTTGTATGCTTAGATTTCTGGGCAGAGCACATTTAATAAACCCATGTACAAGAGGAGTGTGCCGAAGTAATTGTTTTTCCCCTTTCATTCTGAAGTGGTTACTAAACAATGAAGCTTTCAGTTCTTTACACTTCACAGGGGAGAATGTACAAAGAGGCTGCTTAATCTCCTTCAGCTCCTCTCTTTTATTCTCATGGGTATCCAGTTGCAAGGTATCTGTGTCAGTCTCTGGATTCTCCCACAGCAAAGTGCATTCAACTGCAGGCTCTTGTTTGGACATGCTGCCTCAGGACCAGCCAGGTTTCGGCATGAGCATGTGAGGGTTGCTGTGTCTGAATCCATCTGACCCTGGCAGAGGAGCAGCATCACCAAATCCGGCAGAACTCAGGCCGATGATGAAATACCGACTAAGCGCTTTCACGGCGCTAGCCTGATCTTAACGCTGAGGTCTGCGCTCTGAGAGGAAGCAGAGCTGCACAACTAAAGTGGGCATGTCACCAGGGAAGATTTGAATGCTTCCTGATTGGGTTTCCAAATAATTATTTCATTTGCTCCTCGTAGAGAACCAGCTTGCAATTCAAGTTTTATATGGTTTTCTTCATTGCAGACTGCAATTAAAGACTTAGATGGCAAGATATAAATCGTAGCACAGGATCAGCTCAGAGAGAACAGAGAAACCAGACAGCAGTAGGGATTCAAATTAATTTTCTCCCATTATTGCCAGGCAATCTCAAAGGCAAAGAGGTGGGGGGGGGAAGTAACATAAATATATTTGTAGTTAAGGTAGTAAATTAACACCTGTATGCTAAATTAATTTGTTATGTTTGCTAAATTAAAATGCTAAATTTGGCTCCATCACTTAGCAACGGCTGCATCAGTTTAAATTGTTTCCATTTAGCAGCTGTTAGCTGTCACCTCAGGCTGGAGCTCCCATTCCTCCAGCAAAGTCAGCAGAAGGAAACATGTCCCTACACTTTGCCTGCTTCTCCTCAAAATCCAGTGTCTTAAATCAGATGCATCTTTATATCTACCTTAGTGTTCAAGAAACGTGTGGACATGGCACTTCAGGATATGATTTAATGGCCATGGTGGTCTTAGGCTGCTGGTTGATCTTAGAGGACGGAAGGATGACCATGAGCCAGTAATGTGCTCTTGTGGACAAGAAGGCCAATGCCATTCTGGTGTGTAATAGAAGGGCTGTGGTTAGTAGGTCAAGAGAGATTTTCCTCCCCTTCTACTTTGCCCTGGTGAGGTTGCATCTGGAATACTGTGTCCAGTTAGGGGCCCCTTAGTTCAAGAAGGAACTCAGGAAACTGCTTAAGAGCGTCCAGCACAGAGCCACAAAAATNCTGCTTAAGAGAGTCCAGCACAGAGCCACAAAAATGATGGAGTGGAACATGTTACTTATGAGGAGAGCCTGAGGGAGTTTGGGCTCTTTAGCTTGGAGAGGAGGAGACTGAGAGGTGACCTTATTCATGTTTATAAAGATGTAAAGGGTGAATGCCAGGAGGAGAGACCCAGGCTCTTCTTAGTGATACCTAACGTGACAAGGAGCAATGGGTGGAAGGTGAGGCATAGGAAGTTCCATGGAAATATGAGAAGGATTTTTTTCACTGTGAAGGTGACAGAACACTGGAACAGGCTGCCCAAGGGGCTCTGAAGTCTCCCTCTCTGGAGATATCAAAACCTGCCTGTGTGATCTGGTCTAGGTGATCACGCTCTGGCAGGGGACTAGACCGGATGACTTTTTGAGGTCCCTTCCAACCCTTAACACAACATCTGTGATTCTGTGATTCTGTCTTTTTCAACCAAAGCCATTCTATGATTCTATAGTTCTGTGAGCTTGGCTGTGTGGTCAGCCAGAAGCCCCAGCACACTTTCATTCTGACAGTGGTAACCCACACCAGAGGGGCAAAACGAGCACTCTCATCTGAAGCTGCCACTGCAATACTCACCAGAGTGAGTGGGTCTCAAGCTCAGGCACCAATGAAAATAAGCCTGGAAGTGTCCATGCAAATAAGAATAAGAATTTGCATGTGTGGATTTTTGTTGCAGCACAACAAAAACTTTAGGAATCATAGAATCATAGAATTGTGTCAGTTAGAAGACCGCTCTAAGATCATTGAGTCCAACCATTGACTTAACACCATCATGACCATTAAACCATGTCCCAAAGTCCCATATCCACACATTTCTTGAACACCTCCAGGGATGGTGACTCCATCACCTTTCTGGGCAGCCTGTTCCAATGCCTGACCACTCCTTCAGGAAAGAAATTGTTCCTAATATCCAACCTAAACTTCCCCTGGCACAATTTCAGGCCATTTCCTCTCTTCCTATCAGCTGATACTAGGGAGAAGAAACCAATCTCCCTCACACTATGACCTCCTTTCAGGTATTTGTAGAGGGCAATGAGGTTTCCCCTCAGCCTTCTCTTCTCCAGACCAAAGAACCCCAGTTCCCTCAGCTGCTTCTCACCCCATCTGTTCTTCAGCCCCTTCACCAGCTTTGTTGCCCTTTTCTGGACACTCTCCAGCACCTCAATGTGCCTTTTAGTGAGGACCTCAAAACTGAACCCAGTATTTAAGGTGCAACGAGGAATGACTTAGACCAAAAAGAAGGAGCCTAAGGGTTAGAGCACAGCTCAGGAGATCTAGTCTTGCTCCAAGCTCTTCAAGACTACCCAGCTGCAGGACTGCTGCTGCTACACCCTTGGTTGTTCACTTGTCTCCTGACATAAGAACTGTGCGTGCTGTGATGTGCATTCTGTTCAGCACTATCCCCTGTGAGGCAGGTGTGCTTGGAGCACAGCTTCCAGACCTTCCTCAGTGGATACAGACAAAGAAATGCTGACTCCAAGGATCCTGGGTCAGGTGAAGAGCAACACAGCAGGTGAACTGCTTGCCAAAACAGCATCCAACCTAATGCACAGAAGAAATATTCAGAGGACAAGAAACTTTGCCAGCCAGAATGAAATCACTTTGACTTACAAACCTACACACCTCAAATCCAACAGGACAATGCTTGAAAATTAATCTTTTGATCCTCAGATATTCCTGTCAGAGAACACCACTGGAACAAAGAAATTACATAAGTTGCAGTCATAGAAGGAGAACCTTTGTGGGCTGATGTATCTACAGCAACAGGGGAAGACAATCTGCCAGATATCACAGAATGGTTAGAGTTGGAATGGACTATAAAGATCGTCTAGTTCCAAACTTCCTGCCATGGGCAGGGGACACCTTCCATGAGACCAGGTTGCTCAAACTGGCCTTGAACACTTTTGGGGATGGAGAATCCACAGCAGTATCACTGTTTACTATTCATTAGGCTGGAACTCCCCCAAGCACTGTGATGTTTGCTCCCATGCTGTCCTTCAACAGGAAGACCTTAACAAAGCCCATAAGAACAATGCTGCAGCCTCCATCCCACCACAATGAATTTTAGATTAAGGATGATGCCTTCAAACTGCTGAGCCAGAGGGAAGCAGTTAGTGTGCTGCAGATGTTGCCTGTTTCACTAATCATCCTCATTTTTCACAGATTCACAGATTGCATCAGGTTTGAAGGAATCCTCAGAGGTCATCTTGTCCAATCCCCACTGCGGTGAGCAGGGACATCTCCAAATAGATCAGGCTGCCCAGGGGTACATCAAGTCTCATCCTGAATGTCTCCAGAGATGGGGCCTCAACCACATCCCTGGACAACCTTGTCCAGTATTTCACCACTCTCACTGTAAAGAACTTCCTCCTAATGTCCAACCTAACTCTACTCTGCTCTGGTTTCACACCATTGCTCCTCATCCTATTGCTCCAAGCCCTTCTAAACAGTCCCTCTTCAGCCCTCCTGTAGGTCCCTTTCAGATATTGAAATGCAGCTATAAGGTCTTCCCAGAGCCTTTTCTTCTCCAGGCTGAACAGCCCCAATTCTTTCAGCCTGGTTTCCTAAGAGGTGCTCCAGCCCTCTGATCATCTTTGTGGCCTTTTCTAGACCCGTCCCAGCGGGTCTATGTCTCCTTTGTGTTGGGGGTCACATAGCTGGATGCAGTACTCCAGGTGAGACCTCACCAGAGCAGAGTGGGAGAATCACCTTTCTTGATGTGTTGGCCACACTTCTTTTGATGTACCCCAGGATGCCATTTGCCTTCCTTCATTGTGCTGTCTTTCTACATGAACAGAAAAAGACAAGAATCAGCTTTTCTGCTATTACCATGTGTGTACCCTGCATAGTCACAAAGGATGCTGCAAAGAAGCTGTGAATGCCCTGGAAGCGTTCGATGCTAGGTTGGATGAAGCTTTGAGTAATGTGGTCTAGTGGAAGGCATCGCAGCCCATGGCAGTATAGTTATAACTAAATGGTCTTTAGGATCTCTCTCAACCTAAACCATTCTATGATTTGATGATTCTCTGAACCTCTGGGTGAAGCATTTCAGATATAAAAACCAAGCAGACAAAACATGCACCTTGCCCAGGCCATACAGTCATTAAAACCCTGTTAAATGCACACACATGAGAATCCTGCCTGGAGCATATGCATTATACACAGTAAGATCAAGGCCTCCATCCAGTGGCTTTATCAGGACTCCTCCAATGGCAAAGTCATAGCTTGCAGACACCACCATCACTCTAATTATGAGTAATAACATCCAACCTAAATGATTCCATAATAGTCTGCCAAAGCTAGACTCACAGTTCCAGCATGACACACATACTTCTCAACTGGTACTGAAAAGAGCAGAAGTCGTTTTCTGTTTATTTCCACTGGGAGCAGCACATCGTTGTGTACAAACCATCCAGCATTGCAAACAGATGACTAATCTGTAACAAACAGGCATTGTAAATACCTCCAGGAAAATGACCTAATGGGGCCTCATTCTCCATTGCCCAGGATCCTCCATAGACATTTAGGTTAGGACAGGGAGGAGGGTATCAAAAGTTCATCACTCCTTGAACCTCTTTCATTCTGCACCAGATATATTATACCTATTAAAGTAATCCCTTTCAGAGTATCTGTTGCTCTATTCACACCACTAGCAAGCCCAATTAAGCTTTTATTAGCCTCTGTAGGAACTGCGTGGGGTTCCTTCCTACTCCTAATGTTCCTTCCACAAGCAGTCCTCATGCATAATCAGTAAATGAAGAGCAGAATATTTGTGGGGAAACACAAAAAAGAAGTAAACAGGATGCTATTATTAAACAAATCAGCTCAGAGGTTGCCAGTGGCTATATCTTTTCTGTGTTTTCTTCCCCAAGTACTGCAAGATAATGTGATGACTAAGAAGATCACCAAACTAGCAGCAGGTTATAAGCTCCACTCAGTAAGGGAAAATAAATTCAAATGCAAACACTTAGGTTCCTTAAGAAAATAAATGAGCTCAGGAAGCAACACCAGTCCTCAAAAGCTGTGTAGGAAGTTCTGCTCCAAAGTGTGATGTTCTCCTGACCCCCTTTAAGCCTCCTAGGTTTGTTATTTTCAACAGTATGGCTATTTGCAGGTGTTGAGGGTGAGCAGAAATGCAGCTGAAATCCTTGCTTTTTGGTAGTGTGAAGAATGCTTCTAGCAGATTTCCACTACAAAGCAAGCTTCCTCCTGCCTTGACAGTCACTGCCAAATGAAAGATTCTGCTGGCTTGGGTTGGAAGGGACTGTTAAAGGTCATCTAGTCAGGGACATCTTCAAATAGATCAGGTTGCTCAGAGCCACTCCAACCAGGCCTGGAACATTTCTAGGGATGGGCATCTAACACCACTCCAGGTAACCTGGGCCAGTGTTACACCATCCTCAGTGAAAACAAAATTCCTTCCATCTAGTCTGAATCTCCCTCTTTTTGTTTAAAATCATCACCCCTTGTCCTGTCGCAAAGGGCCCTGTTTAAAAGTCCATTTCAAACTTTCTGCTTCGCCCCTTTTAAGTACTGAAAGTCCACAATAAAGTCTCCCTGGAGCCTTCTCCAGGGTGAATGACCCCAACTCTCTCAGCCTGTCCTTTCAGCAGAAGGGTTCCAGCCCTCAGATCATTTTTGTGACCTACCCTTGACCTCCTCCAACAGGTCCATTCCTCTCCCGTGCACTGAGGCCAGATTACTGGGTTTGAGAGGTTTGCTGGCTAAGCTGTAGTTTGCTGGTTGCTCTGCAGCACAGCCAAAGAAGAACGAGCACCCTTGAGATCTCAGACTCACAGAAACTTGTGTTTTCTTTAAAGCAGTTTGCTTTTTTGCTTGCAGTGCAAACCCAAAGAGTGCATTATAGAGCAGTGAAGTCACAATGTCAACATGTCACTTTGTTTACAAGAGAACAGTTTTGCCAGCTATGCCCACTATTCTTGTTTGCTGTGGTGTCACCTTCTGTGGTGGAGGGGACGTCATTAGGAACATCTACACTAGCACTTATCCCTTATATAACAAAGTAAGCATTTAAAGTGTGCTTTCTGGGACTTACTGCAGATCAAAAGAAGGCAGCTGATGAAACTGAGCTTTGTCTGAGCACATGAAATGTCTTCTCTTGCTACTTCAATTGGAACAGAAAGTTTTGATCCTGAGGTTCATCCACATGCCTGCAAGCTGAGCCAAACTCTCCTGCCAGTCACAAGTTTGCCACACATCAGACCAGAGACTTTCCACAGACTTCCACACAATCGTGGGGGGGCTAGAAGAGACCTCTGGGGATCATCTAGTCCAACCCCCTTGCTAGAGCAGGTTCACCTAGAGCAGGTTGCATAGGACTACATTCAGGGGGCTTTGATGACTCTAGAGACACCTCTCTGGGCAGCCTGTTTCAGTGCTCCACAACCCTCAAAATAAAGAAGTTGTCAGAGTTACTGCCAAGGGTTAGGGTGCAGATTGTCGTCACTGCTAAATCTTGTGTGTGGTAGAGTAAAAGGCTGCACATGTGGGGAAGAGTGGACAGGACAGGTGACCCTAAACTGACTAAAAAATTATTCCATTCCATGGATGTTGTATGTGGTGTAAAGCTGAGGGATCATGAGGGTCACACACTTCTTCATCAGATGTCATCCAAGGAGGACACTCTGTCAGTTCTGCCTTCAAACCTGAATTCAGTTTCAGAATCCAGCTCCTGAACCCAGTCTGAGACTTTCCCAATCCCTAACCCCAGCATCACTGATGATGGTGGCATCATTGCCATCAAGGGCTGGGTTTGCTATTGGTTTATATCTATTTGTATCTATTTAATTTATTAGTATTATTTCCATTCAAGCTGGTTCAGTTTCTTTCCCAACCCAACAGCCTCTCCCTTATCCCCTTTCTCCTCCCCTCTGGGAAGGCAGAGGGGTTCTTAGAGAGCATCTGTCACTTCTTTAGTGTCAGACCCAGTCCTAATGCTTGACAAAGAAGGAGGAAATAGTTGCCAAAAAATGTACTGACTTTGAAAAGCTGCACACAGAGACCTGCAGACAGCTGGAGCAGAGCGATGGTTGGCAACAGGGAATGAGCTCCTCAGACAAGCTTCCTGACCTGAGCAAGCTATGTTCTCCCATCCCAGTCAGAGGGGACTGCAGGATGGAGAACAATGCAGCCAGACTGTCCTTGACCACCAGCCTGCCTGGGGAGATGGGTGATGGTCACTGAAGCATTTGCAGGGAAGATAATTCCAGCTATTTCATGCGTTACAAAACCAAGCAGCTTATCTAATACTGTATGAAATGCATAGAAACCAGAAACTTCCATGGTCACTACTGCATGCCCAAATCACTCTGAGCTCTGTGGGAAGGAGAAGAGTAGATGTCTTCAAAAACCACAAGCATTTACAAGACAAAATTACAATCTCTATTGTGCATTACCAACACTCAGCCTGCAACATCCAGCTGGGGAGTTCTGACGTGCACCAGTGAGACGTAAGGATTTCGAAAGGTTTTATATTGCAAGTTACTGCTAATCATCTTTAATCACCACAGAACTGAGAGTCCTGAGGTGCTAACAAAGGGTAGTAGAAATTGTACAAAGATAACATGTCTCCTGTTCTGAAGGGCACAGTCTAAACAGACAAGTCAGGGACTAAACACTGCTATTGGTGTTCCCAAAACAAAGTTCATACATCTCAGGGTTTTTTGTTGTCCAAGTAACTAGAAAACTAGGGCTTCTGACAGGTACTCTGTGTTATGACTGCAAAGCCTTACAATATTTGCTTCCAAGCTCTACTTCTATAAAAACAAGACACAACATTAACTGAACACACAAGAAGGATGCTAAAAGAGGGCTAGTGAAGTTTGCAAATGTAAGCACTTGAAATGCCAAACCGAATGTTAGCTACACCACCTTAATTAATGCCCTTTGCATACACACCTTATAATGGGGTTTAATTACTTGAGTTGGTGCAGATCCCTGCTTCCTTGTTTGGTTCACAAAGAACAACACTCACTCAAAGGGAGACTGGTGTTGGCTGTCTTTATGCATCAAATTTAGGTAGTCTGAGTCTTAAGTAAACTAAATCTCCTTTAGAAATACAGCTCTTACCATGAAGGATGGTCAAACATAATTTAGATATCTCAGGGATGTGGCAAAAATCCACTTTTTGCAGCAACAGCAGCTCAAATCCTTTTTTCCTCCTTATTTCATGCCTGTTCAATGCCATTATTCATTGTAAGCTGGCCAAACCTGAAGGCAGAAAATATTAGTTTATTCTAGTTTCCTATGACATTCATCATAGTAGAACCTCAGCATTTCTTCCTTCTCTTTATAACTCTCTAGAAGGGGGAGAAATAATCTCTGTAGTCCTGTAGGGAATAGTTCTTGCTCAGTCCCAGTTTCTCATGTCCCATATATCCTGTAATTTTTGGTTTGCTTGTCCAATGTATTTGTCCCCCTACACACACCAGACTGTTTAGGTAAATCTGTCTCTACTCCCTCAAAGCTTTCCAACACCTTCAGAAGGCCAGTCCTAGTTTTTTGTCCCCTGTCTCCCACCATCTTCTCACCCAGTCTCTGTCACTCTCTCTGCTGTTTTATTTTACTGTGAAATTTCAGAACAACAGCACAGAACATGAGATTCTTTTTCAAAGGCTTCTGACTTGGCCAAATTTAGGTCAGTTTTCACAGGCACAAGAGGCACAGTCCTTACACATAGTCCATCCTCTTGCCAAAGTGAAAAAAAAAAGGCAAAAAAAAAAAAAAGCACAAAAGCATCTGAGCTTCTAAGATGTTTTTATACTGAAAAACAACCTATTCTTTTCTCACTCTGGGAGACTGAACAGCTCTGGCTGAAATTCCAGGGGGAAGTGGGGATGAGTCAGCCCCAGCATAGACATTTGCCTGTAAAACTAAATAGGTAGCCTCAAAGAGAGGCCCTATTACAACTGGGTAAATGAAAATAATTATTTTTATTGCAAAATACTCTTTTTCACAGTGTCCATATGGGCTGTGATAACCTTGGTGAGATATTGGTCCCATTTCTGAAGAAATCTGCAAAGTTATGGCCTACTCTTGAATTTACTCTGCCCTGGTGAGGCCACATCTGGAGTACTGGGTCTAGTTCTGGGATCTCTCTCTCGAGAGACAGGAAACTACTGGAGAGAGTCCAGCAGAAGCTCCAAAGATGATGAGGGAACTGAAGCAACTCTCTGAAAATGAAAGGCTGAGACCTGTGGCTGTTTAGCTTGGAGAAGATTGAGAGAGGATCTTCTCAATACTTATCAATATCTAAACAGTGGGGATCAAGAGGATAGGGCTAGGCTCTTTCCGGTGGTGGCCAGCAACAGGACAAGGGGCAACAGGCACAAATTGTAACATTGGAAATGCCACATAAACATGAGGGGGAACTTCTTTACTTTGAGGGTGATGGAGCATTGGCACAGGCTCTGGAGAGGTTTGAAACCTGCTTGGACATTGATATCTTATGCAACCTGCTCTGGGTGACCCTATTTTACCAGGAATATTGGACTAAATGATCTCCAGACATCCCTTCCAACCACCACCACACTGTGATTATGTGACATCAGTTCATTATATTCATGTCAGATTGTAAACACTAAGAGAGGGAATTATGTTTTCATGAATACCTCACCCAAGGGGATCCATGCAGCTAATTAGGATGTTTTGAACATCATTTAAATCTGTTTTGAATGCATTACAGTCATTACCATACAAAGGATACCTTTTCTTTTTTTTCCCTCCACACTTTTTCCATCAGAACCAGCAAGATTCGTTTTCCATGTACTAATACCAAGCCTTGGTTCCTCTGTTCATTACAATCTTGTCTCTTGGAATCTTAAGCGTTTGTTATCTTTGTTATTGCTGATACTGGTTTGAGATTATGGAACTGGACTGGAGCAAGCACTCCTGCAAACTCTGAGCAGAAGCCCACACATACTTCTTTTAAGCCTCAGCTCATTAAAAATGTCTCAGGCTCTGTCTTTTTGAGTTACACCTGCCTAGGAAAAAAAACACACATCCTTCTCCCTTTTCTGACCTCCAGCTTCAGTTTCACCCTAACACACGCATCAGTTTTCCTGTATCCTACCTGGGTCCGATTTTACTTTGGGTAGGTTGGCTGAAGATTCTGACAAGAGCAGCCTAGGAGGTGCTGCATTTTTGAGGTTCTCTGTTTGATCCTGAACATAATTAAATCACAGTCTTCTCATTTTGAAGAAATGGCCTCAAGTTGCACTGGGGGAGGTTTAGGTTGGGTATTAGAATACATTTCTTCACTGGAAGGAGTCTCAAACACTGGAACAGACTTCCCAGGTTGGTGGTTGAATCCCTTTCCCTGGAGGTGTTTAAAAAACACAAAGATGTAGTGCTAAGGGATATAGTTTAGCACCAGAATTGGTAGAGTTAGGTAATGGTTGGACTTGATGATCTTAAAGGTCTTTTCCAGCCAAAACAATTCTTTGTTGCTGTGATTTATTTTTCAGCCAAATTATACAGGGTCAGTTTTGCTCTGGCATGGCCTGGTGAACTCTGATCCGACTGGCAACTCGACTTCAGCTTTTCTTTAAGATTGCCTCCCACATTTCTTGGAGGTTGATACAATTTAGCTGACAAAAGTGAGCCCTCATATGTTTTAGCTGTGATTCTAAGAACATAACTGTTAAGATGATTAGAAAGGAGGCCTTGAACTATGAATTCTTGTTCTCTGGTACTAGAAGCATGGGAATCAAAGCTTAAAATAAATGTGTTGGGGATTTTTTTTTCTTGCTTAGAAATCTCCTGCTTACATGTTTCCATTTGTTCTTGTGTCAACATTGTCTTTTACATCAGACAGGTCACCTCTCTGTGGAGCATTAGCTTGCTCAATATATTCTGAGAGAGCAACCAGAGACATTTTATGATTTCATTTCCCTTTCTCTAGGCACATCTTAGTGCCAGTCCACAATACACCAGCTGACAGCTGCATCCAGATGTTCTATTCTTCCTTGTTTTGGCAAATCTCTCTTCTCTCAAAATTTTCCTCCTTAGTCCCCAGTACATGGCTTCACGATCTGTACTATCAAACTTCACCTGATTTCTACTATTCCAGTCTTCAGGGCCATGCAGTGCTTCCCATATGATGTTCCAGCCCTCCTTTATTTTGATACTGCCTTCCAATTTTATGCCAAATTTAATTAGCAGAATCTGTCTTGCCTGAAAATTAGCCCTGAAAATACTGTTCATTTATGGGGTTTGTATGCTTTGTTTCTATTGTATTACTGTTCTCTGGCTTAATTTTAAACACTTGACAAGCTCTGTAACTCCATAGGTCTAATAAACAGAAGGTGTGTATCTAACCAGCATGGTTATTATTGCTTCTGTTACTTTTCCCATCAAAGATTTTCTATCAACTTTAAAGCTGTCATTGTTCAGACTTACTTGGCCACTGGGCAGACTGGGAAGTTGTGATGGAGTTTAGTCAGATTCTTCAGTAATATCCTAAACTAAATGAAATTCTCTCATCTATTAAGTTGAAAAATGTTGCCCTCTGTAAAGAAAGGCATCAGTTCATGTTTCTCAAAAGTGTTTTCCCTGAGATTCCTGTAAACTCATTGCAGTTACATAATGAATTCTTTTCTGAAATCCTGAGGGATATAAATCAGAGAAACTGGGAGAAAATGGGTGTTCATAACAGAAACTTCAATTCTGGGAAACCAGTGGCACCACAGAAAATCAGCAGGTGGCTGTAGTTATGCACTAGCTGAATCTGACCCCAAACCAATCTTTGTTTAAATGTGACACAGAAGTACAGGTTTCAAAGCTTCATCATTGAGAAGTGGCAGGCTTGGCACAGTTTTTTCAAGTATCTGGTGTCTTGATGTTGCCCTTCAGCTTACTTTTGAAATGTCTTGAAGGATAATGTCTAACATCTTACTGAAGAAAGCAAGCTTTTAGATACTCAGTGCCCTCATCTTACCCTCCTAGAAACTTTCAAAGTTAGAGCTGATTCAGTGTGGGCCCAGCACATCTAAAGCAAACAGCAAAGCCTCTGCTCACATTTTAGGCCAAGAATACTCAAGCAGCATCTGGAGGTAATGAACAACCACAAAAGCATACCCAGTGACCCAAGCACAGGCTGTGCACTCTCTGTACATGAGCTAGATAACACTTCCTGATCTCACAGTTCTTAAGTTTACCACTAACTGTTAAGTGGCTGCAGCAAGCATCTAGGGGAGTCCAATACAGTCCTTGATCTTGTGATCAAGGTATGAATTTGGGAGCCAAGAGGCCTAGATGCTGCTTAGCTCCTCCATGTAATGCACAGCCTTCCTGTCATTTCAGGCAAGGCATTTAGCTATCTTTATTTATTATATGGTAAAATGAGTAATTTTCAGCTGTATCTGGAGTCATTCAAAACCTTCTTGGATGTGGTCCTGTGCAACCTGCTCTAGGTCAACCTGCTCTGGCAGAAGAATTGAACTAGGTGATCTCCAGAGGTCCCTTCCAATCCCAGTCATTCTGTGTAACAGTGCTGTGAAACAGGTTTAATGTTCATGTAACATTCTGAGATCACTGTCCTTGTATATCCTTAGGGTTAGAGATCCCATGTGAGACCCCATTCCATCTCACACTGCAATGATGAACCACATACCCAAGTGTTTATGCTGTAAATTGACAAGTGGAAGGATGCAGACATGCAGAACAGGAATCCAATCAAGACCACAACACCAATATTTACGCAGCAAGGAGTAGATTCTACTTCCCTTGACTAACATATCAGTGCTTTGCTACCAAATTACCTGATCCCTCACTACTAAGTCATACAAAAGTGGTTCACTTAATACCTCTTTTTACACTAGAAAAAACTAAACTGAAGTGTAAAATACAAGCAAACAGAAGATGTGGCAATTTCCCCTAGAAAAAGTGCTGTACCTGCTTGAGTAAAATGGAAGAAACAGTTCTGTTAGTAAAGCTTTAATGTGACTAAATTTCCAAAGCAATTGTGTGAACACAATGACAAACTGGCACGAGAGGTCTCCTAGCACTAGAAACAACGACTACAATAATGCAAACTTCTGCCACAGGAAGTCACTCACTCAAATTGCTCCTCCTGTCTAACACTGAGGTTCTTCTTTGCTTCAGCTTCGTGGCAGCAGAAGTAAACAGTGAACAAATAGAATCATAGAATTGTTTCAGTTGGGTGAGATCTGTAAGATCACTGAGTCCAGCCATCAACCTAACACTATTATGGCCATTAAACTGTGTCCCAAATGTCATCTCCCCACATTCCTTGGGCACCTTCAGGGATGGTGACTCCACCATCTCCCTGGGCAACCTATTCCAATGCCTGACCACTCTTACAGTATAGCAATTTCTCCTAATATCCAACCTAAATCTCCCCTGGCACAGTATCAGGCCATTCCCTCTTGTTCTACCACCTGATACTAGGAAGACCAACCCTTACCTCACTCCAGCCTCCTTTCAGAGAGTCATAGAAAGTAATGAGGTCTCCCTTCAGCCTCCTCCAGACTAAATAACCCCAGTTGCCTCAGCTGCTCCTCATAAGACTGAAATGCACCTTATCACCAGGGACTGCAGCAAAGATGAGCCTACAAACTGCTCTCTCTGAAGGAAGTCACAAAGGGCACAGGCATGGTACAACTCAAAGGGAGTGTGTGAACACAAACCCAGCTATCAATCAGTCATGTTCCTTTTTCCCAGTGCCACAGTTTCCCCTTTGGAATCAGAAGCAGACAACACCAGAGCCAACTAAAACTTGTGATCATTCCCTTACAATCTGCTCCTTCACTCATCTTTGGTTGAGCTTGCTGCTGCAGGTGTCTGATTCAGATCCTTCTAAGATGGGTTATCTGGTTTTTTTTTTCTCCTAAAACTTGTCATCACCTGTTCATAAAGCAGAGCAGAGCTCCCAGATTGCTTTCTGAACCTCTACTATGATATGTTTGAGGCTACAAACAACTCCTAAGTCATTATCACTAAGGACTGAGAGAGGGAGAACAAAAGAGCTCACTTATTTTCCACAGAGAAGTTTCTGGCACACTGCTAACGTGCATATTTTTGGTAAGTTCTTTGATGCTTATAAAGTGAACATGATATCTGATGGTAGGTTCAGAAGAGCACTTAGCAGGTGTACATCAACATCAGTGAGGTGATTTATACTCACATATGTAGTTTATCTACAATCAAACCTTAACTCAAGAACTGCTTTGCCTAGGCCACAATACCATTTCGGTAGCAAGAATGAAAGGCAACATGACCAATACAAGCCCTCCTGCTCATACAGGATGGTGTATGCCACCCACAACCCACATCTGTAAAGGACAAAGCCAAAA
This sequence comes from Ramphastos sulfuratus, assembly GCA_013399055.1. Taxonomy (NCBI): domain Eukaryota; kingdom Metazoa; phylum Chordata; class Aves; order Piciformes; family Ramphastidae; genus Ramphastos; species Ramphastos sulfuratus. The sequence continues at coordinate 62,462 of WBNM01025933.1, read as the reverse complement.
TGAAGGAGGCTGAGTTGTTTTCACAGAGCTTAAGTGCATTCTGAAAAGCCTGCTGCAGTTCAAGCCTGTAACTCAGCCCAGCAAAGCAGAAGTGCATATTTAAATCTCTTTTAGGGCTACATGAGAAAATGCAGTCAGAGACTCAAAGAACAGAATCATGAAATGGTTTAGGTTGGAAGGGACCTTAAAGATCAGATAGTCCCAACTACCCTGCTATGGTAATGGACAACTTTCACTAGACCAGGCTGCTCAAAGCCCCATCCAACCTGATCTTGAACACTTCCATGGATGAAGCATCCACAGCTTCAACAACCTTTTACAGTGCTTCAACACCTTCACAGCAAAAAATTTCTTCCTCTAGCTAGACTACATCCCCCCTCTTTTAGCTCAAAACTGTTATCTCTCATTCCCTCACTACACTCCTTGATAGAGTCCCTCCCCACCTTTCCTGTAGGCTCTCTTTAGGTACTGAAAGGCCACAAGAAGGTCTCCCTGGAGCCTCCTCTCCAGGCTGAACAGCCCCACCTCTCAGCTTCTCTCAGCAGAATTCCCTCCCTCTACCTGCTGCCTACACCACTTTAGATTCAGCCTAGGACATGGATGGCTTCTGGTCTGCAAGTGCCCATTGCTGGCTCATGTCTAGCTTTTTATCCACCAGTTGCCCCAAGTCCTTCTCTGCAGGGCTGCTCTCCATCCCCAGCCTGTGCTGATACTGAGGATTGCACTGACCCAGGTGAGAACCTTGCACTTAGCCTTGATGAACTTCATGAGGTTCACAGGGACCCATGCCCCTCAGGTTGACACCCCCTCCCTCCTCCAGCCCGGCAACTGCCCCACTCAGTCTGGTGACTTTGGCAAACTTGCTGAGGGTGTGATGTCACTCTCAACCTTCTTTCTAGCCTTGAAACTAGATTTCTACAAAAACACAAATTTGAGTCACTGCACATTGCAGTAGCACTTTACTTCTTGGTCAGGCATTGGAATAGGTTTCCCAGGGAGGTGGTGGAGTCACCATTCCTGGAGGTGTTCAAAAATGTGTGGACATGGCACTTCAGGACATGGCTTCATGACTATGGTGGTCTTAGGCTGATGATTGGATTGCTCTTAGAGGTCCTTTCCAACCAAAACAATTCTGTGATTCTATGATTCTCAGTTTTGTCCCATGGCACTTCCCATGGGAAAGCTGCTTACCAGTGACAGCAACTGGAATTCAGTTCTGTGCCTCTCCTCACAAGCTCACCAGAATGTTGTGTTTGGCTCTGATATAATCATTTTCCCCAGAACACCCAGAAGTAAAACGATAACACAGCAATGAGTTTTTGTTGATCTGTGGCACTGTGCATAATAAACAGAAGCAGAGAACTCTGCTGTTTGGGAGGTAGTTGTTCTAAACATACTTGAAAACCAGTCAGTTCACCTCAGGGCTTTCTACTGGCTTTTCTGCATTTACACTTCTTAGGAATGTGGTTCAAATTTATCTTACATAATTAACTAATGGATGGTTACAAGCAACTAGAAAAGCTGCCCACTGATCTCTTTAGGGACATTTTTTCACTCCTATCAGGTATAACATTTTTTTTTTTAATATTAAAATACTATTGCAAACTGTTGATGCCCTTGCAGGAGCAGTAAACTACCCATGAGAAGACAAAAAAAAAGGGAAGGAGCACTATAGACTTACAACAAACTTACCGGAAGGAATATCCTTAGCAAATAGGTCATAGAATCACTGAATTGTCAGGGTTGGAAGGAACCTCAAGGACCATCTAGTTCCACCCCCCCTGCCATGGGCAGGAACACCTTCCACTATATTGGGTTGCCCAGAGCCACATCCAGCCTGGCCTTAAAAACCTCCAGGGATGGGGCTTCCACCCCCTCCCTGGGCAACCTGTGCCAGTGTCTCACTACCCTTATGGTAAACAACTTCTTCCTAACATCTACTCTAAATCTACCCTTCTCTAGCTTGGATCCATTCCCCCTAGTCCTATCACTACCTGACATCCTAAAAAGTCCCTCTCCAGCTTTCTTGTAGGCACTCCTCAGATATTGAAATACCACAATAAGGTCTCCTCGGGGCCTTCTCTTCTCCAAACTGAACAACCCCAACTCTCTCACCCTGTCCTCATAGGAGAGGTCCTCCAGCCCTCTGATCATCCTTGTGGCCCGTCTCTAGACAGATCTTTGGGGGCAGGCATAATACCAATGTTTAAATATATATAACAGACTAAGACAGGAGTAAAAAAGTAGAATCATAGAATGGTAAGGTTGGAAAGGACCTCAAAGATCATCTAGTTCCAACCCCCTGCCATAGGCAGGGACACCTCCCACTAGTATAGGTGACTCAAGACCTCATCCAACCTGACCTTGAACACCTCCAGGGAGGGAGCAGCCACAACCTCCCTGGGCAACCTGTGCCAGTGTCTCACCACCCTCACTGCAAACAACTTCCTCCTAACATCCAGTCNACTTGCTGAGGGTGCACTGATTCCTCTGTCCATGTCACTGACAAAGATGTTAAACAGCACTGGTGCCAGCACTGACCCCTGAGGGACGCCACTTGGCACTGGTCTCCAGGTGGACATTGTGCCCTTGATCACCACTCTCTGTGTGCCACCATCCAGCCAATTCCTTACCCAGCAGTGCTCCACCCATCCAGTCCATGTTTTTCCAGTTTGGTGACCAGGATGCCATGTGGGAGTAAGCAGCACCATGATGAGTTAGGGTAGATGACTAGTACATGTCAAGAAAGACCTGTTGGAGCAGGTCCAGAGGAGGCCCAAAAAATTAATCAGAGGGCTGGAACCCTTCTGCTGTGAGGACAGGCTGAGAGAACTGGGGTTCTTCAGTCTGGAGAAGGCTCCAGGGAGACCATCTTGTGGGTTTTTGGTATCTAAAGAGGACTATAAGAAAGATGGGGACAAGTTTTTGAGCATAGCCTGTTGCAACAAGACAAAAGGTGATGGTTTTAAAGTAGAAGAGATGTATAGTAGGTATAACAAAGAACTTTTGTAGGGTTCCAATGAGGCACAAACTGTGCCAGAGAGGTGGTAGATGCTCCATCCTTGGAAACATTCCAGGTCAGGTTGGATGAGGATCAGAGCAACTTTCTCTAGTTAGAGATGTCCCTGCTGACTGCAGAGGGATTGGACTAATGACCTTTAAAGGTCCCTTTCAACCCAAAACATTCTTGATTCTGTGATCCAATGCCCATTCTATTACAGCTTCAAAAAGACAGTGAAAGTACAGTCTGCTTACTGAGGATGGCAGGATGTGCTCTCTAAACCATACCCTGGAGCACTTTGGGAAACTGCTCACTGTCCAAGGCTAAAATCATGGAAGGATTAATGAGAATCAGTAGAAACAACTGAGCTCCAGGGCTCAGCAACATCCCTGATGCTGTTTCATTTGCTAGTATTAGCAAAGCTTTAAAGAGCCTGGAAGTTTCTCACACATTGATCTGTGCCAGTGCCCTCACTAGGTCCTTATACCAATTGCTCACACATGCAGTAGCATTTCTTGCCCCAGTATCTAGCACTTTCAGGCACATTGGGTAAAAGCTCACACTCATGTCTACTGAGGAGTTTTCCTCACATCATCATCCTTGGCTCTTTCCTCTCACCTGTGCACCAGAAGTACTGTCAGTATAGCTACATGCAGAGCTTCTGGGTGCCTGCTGGGGCAAAGCCTGGCACCATCCTTCAACTGCTATAAGAGGCTGCTGGCAAGGGGTAATCACAGTATCACAGTATCACAGTATCAGCAAGGTTGGAAGAGACCTCAAAGATCATCAAGTCCAACCCATTACCACAGACCTCAAGACTAGACCATGGCACCAAGTGCCACGTCCAAACGTGCCTTGAACCCCTCCAGGGACGGTGACTCCACCACCTCCCTGGGCAGCCCATTCCAGTGGGGAATGACTCTCTCAGTGAAGAACTTTCTCCTCACCTCAAGCCTAAACTTGCCCTGGCACAGCTTGAGACTGTGTCCTCTTGTTCTGGTGCTGGTTGCCTGAGAGAAGAAAGCAACCTCCTGCTGGCCACAACCACCCTTCAGGTAGTTGTAGACAGCAATAAGGTCTCCCCTGGAGACCTTAGCATCATGAGATGGTTTGGGCTGGAAAGAACCTTTAGAGGCAATATGGTGCAATTTCCCTGCACTCAGCACAAACATCTTCGACTAGATTGAGTTGCTCAGAACCCTATCCAACCTGACCTGAAATGTTTCCAGGGATCCCTAATCCTTGTGAGTTCCTTCCAGCTCAGGATATTGTGTGACCCACTTTGCTAGCCAGCAGTAGCATCTACTTCTTATGAGGAGAGTGCACAGCCTGGAGATCCAGGATTTTAACTGCCCTTCTCGTCACCTTTCATCAATGACATTGATGAGGGGACAGAGTGTCTGCTCAGCAAGTTTGCTGATGACACCAAACTGAGAGGCTTGGCTGATACAGCTGAAGGCTGTGTGGCCATCCAGCGAGACTTGGACAGACTGAGAGCTGGGCACAGAGGAACCTAATGAGGTTCAACAAGGATAAGTGCAGAGTCCTGCACCTGGGAAGGAACAATAAACTGCACCAGTACAGATTGGAAGGTGATCTGCTGGAGAGCAGATCTCCTGTGGAGATGGACCTGGGAGTGCTGGTGGATAACAAGTTATCCATGGGACAGCAATGTGCCCTTGTGGCCAAGAAGGCCAATGGGATCCTGGGTTGTATTAAGAAGAGTGTATCCAGCAGATCAAGGGAGGTTCTCCTCCTCCTCTACTCTGCCCTGGTGAGACCCCATCATGAGCACTGCCTTCAGTTTTGGGCTCCCCAGTTTAAGAGGGACAGGGATCTGCTGGAGAAGGTCCAGTGGAGGGCTATGAGGATGATGAGAGGACTGGAGCACTGCCTTATGAGGAGAGGCTGAGGGACCTGGGGCTTTTTAGTCTGGAGAAGACTGAGAGGGGATTTAATAAAGGGTTATAAATATCTGAGAGCTGGGTGTCAGGAGTAGGGGGACAGGCTCTGCTCACTTGCTCCCTGTGATAGGACAAGGAGCAATGGATGTAAGCTGCAGCACAGGAGGTTCCACCTCAACAGAAGGGGGAAACTACTTTACTGTGAGGGTCACAGAGCACTGGAACAGGCTGCCCAGAGAGGTTATGGAGTCTCCTTCTCTGGAGAATTTCAAGGCCCATCTGGATACATTCCTCTGGGACCTGAGCTAGATTGTATGGCCCTGCTCTGGCAGGGGGGCTTGGACTCGATCATCTCTTTGGGATCCTTCCAACCTCTGATATCCTGTGATCTGGTTCTTCACATGAACTGAACTTCTGATCCATGGATCTCAAAACACTTCACCAAGGACTGCACCAACATTTGGGTGTTGTTTTTTTTTAAGCAAAGAACAACCAAGAGGGGAATAGCTTGCTAAGACTTTCCTCAGAGCAGAACTGAAGTGATAGTGCAATCTGTTCACTAGGGCATTTTTAACATTCCAGAATCCTGGCAGACAGACATTGACAGCCAATGTCCTGAACTTCCACAGTCACTTGCTAAGGAGAGCTGTGCTGAAGTTGTGCTTGAGCATGCTAGGGCCTGTGCTCAACAAGGTTTTTTTCTGCTTGGAGGCACTATGATCACTTTTAGTTTCTTATCAAATTGATTTCCAGGTTTGTATCTGGAAAGCTATTGATTTTGGGGGAAACCAATTAAACCACAAAAAAAGAAAATAGAGGCACAGGAATTTCTAGAATCAGAGAATGCTTTGGGCTGGAAGGGACCTTTAAAATTCACCTTTAAAAATCATCCAGATCCACTACCCTGCAGTAAACAGGGTGCTCAAAGCCCCATCCAACCTGACCCAGAATGATTCCAGGGATGGGGGATTTACTTGGGCAACCCAGGACAGTCTTTCACCATCTTCATCATAATTAACTTCTCCCTTCCCTGATATATATTTAGATGAACCAAGATTCAGTTCATCTCTGATGGTTCATTAACACGGTGGGAAACATTTGCCAGCATCTTCCAGCATGATAATGCCCAATCTCACCCCTGCAAAACCCATCCAATAATTCTTGGCATGTTGATACCCTCTGAATGACTCAGCCTCCCATAGGAAAAGGAAATCGAAGAGGGAATTATAGGAAGGAAGGCACTGAAACCATACACAGAGCTAAGAACAGTTAACTGCATAACTGCTATGGAGAGAGCAGGAAAAGTTAGGGCTTGAGAAGGGAAGTGAAGTCTGAATACAGGCAAGTAGGAAAGAAAATACAGACAGTGTTGTGTGTGGAAGGGGAACTGGAAGAAAAGGATGTGGATGGACTCTGAAATTAGGAGAAAAGAAGGTATGGAGTATCAGAGAAGAAGAAACTATATGTCATGTTGGGGTGGAGAGGGAGACAGAGAGAAGGAGAGGCTGGGACGAGACGTGGAGCCAGCAGTGCCTCAAGAAAGAAGAAACTGATGAGTCTAACTCGTTCAATATTAAAAAAAAAAAAAGGTTGAAAAAGTTGTAAAATTAATTTTGGAAGACATTCCAGACGTAACCAATCGTTTTTACAACGGGCTTGCACTTGTATGCCCATCCAACCTGACAGTCTCACGCTGTAGTCTCTCGCTGTAGTATCAGCGCCAAAACACAAACGTGCGCCAGGATCACACCTACAGCAATGCAAGCAGTTGTTTGGGACGACACTGCCCTCTGGTGGTTCAGAAACTACTACACCAGGAAGGACGGAGACTCGTTGGACCCCTTCTTCATGTCACAGGCACCAACAAGTAAACGAACAAACAAATAAAACCCAGAAAAAATAAACCCGCCAACAAATTCCAATCCACCTTGAGACCATGCTGTAAATGACACCTTATTGGTCTGAGTTTTTAAATGAGACGTTCATGACTGGTCACAGAATCACAGAATGGTGGAGGTTGGAGGGAGATCATCTAGTCCAATCCCCCTGCTAAAGCAGGGTTAGCCAAAGCAGGTTGCACGGGATCATGTCCGGGCAGGTTTGGAATCCCTCCAGAGAACGAAACTCCACAACCTCTCTGGGCAGCCTGTTCAGTGCTCTGTCACCCTCTAAGAAGCTTTTCCTTAAGTTCCTTTCCTTAAGGGAAAGGCACAAGAAACTGTCCAAAACTCAGAAACAGACCAGTGATAATTTTTATCTTCTCTGGAGAGCTGCAAGAACAGGAACAACTCACAGGATTGTGCTTGGCTACGGAAGTAAAGGAAGTAGCACAATATTAACTTCCCAAGTTTTTCTCAAATAAAACATAAAGCTATTACCAGCAAATTTCTGCTTTATCTCTTTGCAAAACAAGCTCTTCAGAACTGCCATTCACTCTTTAGTCACCTAAACCAACAGATTCCAGTCTCTTAATGTCATTTTAATGCAAGCATTTAATAAAAATCTATGATACTGCTTGCAGGAAAGAAAAAGGGAGGATATTTTTTTCACTTAGTGCTGACCACAATCATAATTATGTAAATTGCCACTAGTGAATTCGAAAGAATGAAGTTGTAGTCAGAGGAGTAAAAAAGGAACCCAGAGTAGTATTAAAAGCTAGCTTTCATATCCTGATCCTTACTTCTAGCAGGATATTCCTTAATTTAATCCAAAATCTTTAATATATAAAGGCTACGACTGTTTTTTCTCTTCCACATTACAGTTACTAAGAAAAGCAATTGCTTCAAATCAGAGGTTTCATAAAGGTGCTTTGGGACTAACATAAGACTTCACACAGTCATTTCTTGGCATCTAATCTTGTATAAAGAATAAAACCCAAATATTAACCCCTATGCCCTATTTTCCTCTCTTCACATTCTCTCTATTTAAATGATGGGTTTTTTTTTTCACGGAATCACAGAATGTCAGGGGCTGGAAGCGACCTCAAAAGATCATCCAGTCCACATCCCCCCCCCGCTCCCCGCCGCCTGAACAGGATCACCTAGACCAGATCACACAGAAACACATCCAGGAGGGTTTTGAGTATCTCCAGAGAGAGAAACTTTACAACCCCACTGGCAGCCTGTTCCAGTGTTCTGTCACTCTCACAGCGAGGGTTAACCCTGTCCTCTTAAGCCTATTTCTCACAGGCCAGATGATCCTCCTGGAAGCTGAGGATCCAAATACTCTTTTATCCCCAAACTTCTCAAGATCACATGTCTTAATGGTCCTACATTTCTGGAGATGTGGCAGAGCTTGTCATGTCATTCCCTCCTAGAGAAACGATTCCACGCTCTGCTGCTTTGATCTTTACGATAGGATGACCTTCAGCTAAAACTGAGGGTTTGCTTTTGTAGCATGGAAGTAATATTTATGCATTTGCTTCCAGGAAAAACACCGTGCAGACCTTAATCGGGCAAAAGTCATTCCTGCGAGGTCTGATAAAGCGTCACCTTTGCTGCCACCTTGTGGCCAAAATCCTGGATCCTGGAAAGCCTCCGCACTTGTGGCTTCTTGCAGGCGCCTTTCATTGTAGCCCAGCGGGAACCTCTGCCAGCAGCGCTTCGATTTTACACTTCATAAAACCAGCATTCTGGCACCTCCAAAAAAAAAAAAAACGTGCCACCAGTCAGTGACAGAGAGGATGAAAAGCAGGGGAAAGCACTGCAAAGTGCATGTATTCCTTCACAGAATCACAGAATTACCGAGGCTGGAACAGACCTCTGAGATCATCAAGTCCAGCCTTCGACCTAACACCAGCACGTTGACTAGATCATGTCACTAAGTGCCACATCCAATCTTTCCTTAAACATCTCCAGGGACAGCAACTCCACCACCTCCCTGGGCAGTCCATCCCAGTGTCTAATTCCCCTTTCCACAAGGAAGTACTTCCTAACATCCAACCTAAACCTCTCCTGGCACAGCTTCAGGCCATGCCCTCTTGTCTTGTCACAAGTTGCCACCTGACTACAACTTCCCTTCAGGTAGTTGCGGAGAGCAATAAGGTCTCCCCTAGTCTCTTCTTCTCCAGGCTAAACACTCCCAGCTCCCTCAGCCTCTCCTCATCAGACCCTCCAGTCCCTTCCCCAGTCTCGCTGCTCTCCTCTGGACCTGCTCCTGAACCTTTCCTGCAGCAAGGGGCCCAGAGCTGCACAGAGTACTTGAGCTAAGGTCTGATCACCAGGGTGAAAACCAAAGCAGTACATCAAAGCACACACAGCACAAACATTTGTCTGCTCAGATCACATGCAATTGTTTTTCTTCCTTCCTGCAAAAACACTTGCAGCCAGTGGTACAATCTTTTCCAGACATGTAACTGCAAAATAGGGCTGCAGGAAAACTGAAGGAAAAGTCAGCCCCAGCCTAAGAGGGCAGGGATCACCTACACCCAGTTACTTTATGCTGGGCTCACCTTTCTCAGTTACCAGGCTGTGATGGTTTGGGAGTTCCCTGCCTCCCCTACACTTTGTAAAATCACCCAGACTAGACTCAGCTGGCTGGAAGTTAAGGACTGAAGCTCTATTTACAGCTTAGCACAATATACAAGCAGAGATATACACAATAGACAGGAATAGTTATAGAAATAGACAAGTTGAAGGTAATACAGAAACACAATACCCCTCCCAGAAATCAGAGTCTCCAGGAGGGGCTCCCAACCACCCTTCCACCTCCTTTCCACCTCTCTGCCTTACCCCAGGGTTTGGCTTACACACAAGATGAGTTTGGAGGATCGGCAGGGAGGGGTAGAAGGAGAGTGGTTAGTTAGGTTAGCAGAGAGGCCAAGGCCAAAACAGCTAGAGACAAGAGACTGTCTGTGTCTGTGTTATCTATGTTTGTGTTCTTGTTCTTATACATCTCAGCAAGCCTGTGAGTGAAGTAGACATCACCAGTGTTTTCCTTTCACAGCATATAATTTTTTTTCATTAAAATATTCCAATTATCCTCAAACCAGCATATAGCCATAAAACATTATCCTAAAGGAGGCCACACCTTTTTCAGGTCTGTTCCAAGGCCATTTGAGGCCTGCTATGAAATCTAACGTTACCACCTTCTGTGGGATGAGGACAATGTCTATTTTTAGCACTACTTCCACTGGAGAAGGCCAAGAATCACCACCTGCCTCCTCCTGCTGCTCCGCCAAAAGCCTTTCCCCTGGCAAGCAAGTAGGAGGGAGAGGCTGAACTTACCCACACACCTGTGTCCTGCACAGCAAGGCTCCCTAGGATAACAGAAACCACTCCAAACATTTCATAGAGCCATAAAGGCCATTTTATGGAGCTGCATCAAGAACAGCATGGCCAGCAGGGCAAGGGAGGGAATTCTGCCCATTTACTCTGCTCTCCTCAGACCCCACCTGGAGTCCTGTGTGCAGTTCTGGAGCCCCCAGCACAGGAAGGACATGGGATTGTTGGAGCAGGTCCAGAGGAGGCCACGAAGATGCTGAGAGGGCTGCAGCAGCTCTGCTGTGAGGACAGGCTGAGAGAGTTGGGGCTCTGCAGCCTGGAGAAGAGAAGTCTGCCAGGAGATCTTACAGTAGCCTTCCAGTATCTGAAGGATACAGGGAGGGACTATTTACAAGGTCTTGCAATGACAGGACGAGGGGCAATGGGTTTAAAGTGGCAGAGGGGAGATTTAGACTGGATGTTAGGAGGAAGTTGTTTGCAGTGAGGGTGGTGAGACACTGGCACAGGTTCCCCGGGAAGGTTGTGGAGCACAGAATCACCCAGTGTGATCTTTGATCACATTGGGTGATTCTGTGCTCCACAACCTCCCTAGAG
>WBNM01025933.1:32082-51511 GCA_013399055.1 Ramphastos sulfuratus | reverse complement strand
GCACCCCGTTTTCCCTGCTCCTTTTATTAACACAGCCCGAAGATCAATGGGCCCTTGGACATGAGATAGCCAATCAAATGGCAGTTAGCCAAGATTTGGCCATATTGGGTGAAGCCATAGGCTTGCCTTACCCTTTTTTGGGCAGATCACGGGCCTTGCATAAGGCAATTGCGTGCACCCTGTTTACCGCAGTGGGTGGACAGACCCCAGACCCCAGACCCCAGACTTAGTGGCACCAGGTCCTTTGTCCCTTTTCCCGCGGTTGCTCTCCCCAAAACAGAAGGAGAGCAGAAAAACATGTCTGCATAAGCCAGGACATTCACAAGCCCAATTTGGCCTGTTTAGGCCTACCACGACAAATCCCCCAGCAGTGAGCAGGAGTGCTTCCAAGCATGGGGCATCTGCCATCTCTCAGGGCAACCTGTGCTGGTGTTTCAACATCTTCAGTGTAGAATCATAGAATCGTAAAGTTGGAAGGGACCTCAAGGATCATCCAGTTCCAATCCCCTGCCATAGGCAGGGACACCTCCCACTAGATCAGGTCACTCAAGGCCTCGTCCAGCCTGGCCTTGAACACCTCCAGGGAGGTGATGGAGCACAGAATCACCCAACGTGATCTTCGATCACACTGGGTGATTCTGTGCTCCACAACCTCCCTGGGCAACCTGTGCCAGTGTCTCACCATCCTCACTCTACAGAACTTCCTCCTAAATGCTTCCCTTAGATATAATTTGAATCTCCCCTCTTTTAGTTTGAAACCATCACCTCTTGTCCTGTGGCAAGTCCATGCTAAAATGACTGTCCCCATCTAACGTGCCCTCTTTTAAGTACTAAAAAGTCTCCCCGAAGCCTTCTCTAGGCTGAACAGCTCCAACACTAAGCCTGTCCTCACAGCAACCCTCTGGTGACTGTTGTGGCCTCTTCTGGACCTGCTCCAACAGGTCCATGTCTTTCTTGTGCTGACCGCAGAGCGGAGGATCCAGGCCGAGGCCGACGGCAGCTGCCCAGGCTCCAAGCTCTGCTGCACTCCCTTCCCCGCTCCCTTCCCCTCAGCACCGAGAGGCGGGAAGCCGCCGAGTGCGCGCTCCCCTCCGGCTCGCTCCCCACCGCGGAGCCGCGCGCATGCGCGCTCCCGCAGCCCTCCCGCGCGCTGCCAGCGGCCGCCCCGATCACCCAGAGCCCTGCCGGAGGTGCGGGCAGAGGGCGAGGAGACGCCACCTCGCTTCACCGCGCTGCGGGACGGGGATGATTCCTTTCACTGCTGTGGCCTGCCTGCGGAGAAGCTGCGCTACCCACCCGGCCGAGTAATCGGCCTCGTAGGCGGGAGCGGGGGCCGGCACCCGGGGCCCTCCTTCCCTCCCCCGCCACTGCAGGGGGGCGGAGGGGCTGAGGGAAAGCAGAACCCCCTTCTTCCGTCGCCTCTTTTCCGCTGCAGGGAGAGAGACCTGCCACTCCTAAGCCCTGCTCCGGCGAGGAGGGCACAGGGGCACCGCTGCCCGCCCCGTCAGGCTGGACTCCCTGCCCTTTGCTCCCCGGCACCGGAGGGTGAGTCAGCCGCCCGGCAGCCCGCGGGCAGGTGGGGACCGCAGCTGGCTCCTGCCTCGCAGGGGAAGGGCTGGTCGCTTCGCGTCCCTCTCCCGCTTTCTTTCTCCCCATAGGCGGTGGGGCTGGACCAAGGTGAACTCTTGCGAGTCCTTCGGCCTGTGAAACAGCCTCGCCATGGCTGTCGGTGGGGTCGGGACCTCTCTGCTGCTGATGGCCGGCATCGTGGTGACGGTAGGGCTGTGCCGGAGGTTAACCCGCCGCCGGCTGCGCACCCGCCAGCGCCTTTGCACTTTCCTCTTGGAGATGTTTAGCACCTTCCAGATTTGCGCCTGCACGAACGAACTCTGCCTGCTCGGCAACGTGGAGCCCAAGCCACACACCGCCCTCACCCTCACCTACGGCTTCACCGTCCTGCACGGCTTGACTCTGCCCGGCAGCACCTGCAATCCCTGTGGCACCTTGCAGCCGATGTGGGGTGGTGGGACGTCGGTCAGGATGGGTGGACTGAAGATCGCCGCTCAGTTCGTGGCTGCGGTGCTTGCCAGGGTGTTCATGCACTTTATCTGGAGCCTGGAGATGGCAGAGCCACATTCCGGAGCACTCTCGCAGGGCTGCACCAACCCTATCCAGACTACAGAGATGCAGGCGTTCTGCATAGAACTGCTCTTTTCTGTCGTCTTCCAGCTCACCATCCTGCGAGTGGAAAGTATTAATCCCAAATACAAAGTCCATTTGATTGCTCTTCTCATCACTATGCTGGTGTATGCAGGTTAGTCTTTGTTTTTTTCCCCCTCTCTCTTCCTAAAGTAAATTTGTAACAGAAGAGAGTTTTATTTTCTTTAAAGGGTTAAGATGTAAAATTATTTTCCTTAGATTACCAAAAAAATGCATCTAGGGAAATTTTTGCTCCCACATAGGCAGAGTTCAGTTGGAGTTTACTCAAAGTTTGCCTGGTTAGACTGCAGGTAGGTGTTGGGTTAAGTATGAAATGAGTTATGGATTTGTGTCCAGTTCTGGGTTCCCCAATTCAAGAGGGACAGGGATATAATGGAGAGTATCCAACAGAGAGCTACAAGGATGATGAAGGGACTGGAACATCTGTGTGATGAGAAAAGGCTGAGAGACCTGGGGCTGTTTACTCTGGAAAAAAAGACAACTGAGAGGAGATTTTATTAATGTTTACAAATATCTGAAGGGATATTGTCAAGAAGAAGGGGCCAATCTCTTATCAATAGTTTCCTGTGAAAGAACAATGGCCAATGGGCAAAAACGGGAACACAGGAAGTTCCACTTCAACATGAGGAAAGGCTTCTTTATTGTTAGGGTGCTGGAACAGGCTGCCCAGAGAGGTTGTGGAGTCTCCTTCTCCAGAGACTTCCAAGACCTGTCTGGATGTGTTCCTGTGTCACCTGCCCTAGGTAGTCCTGCTTTGGCAGGGGGGTTTGACTTTTATCTTCAGGGTTACCTTCCAATCCCTACCATTCTGTGCTTCTATGATTTAAAATGATGCCAAATCTACAAGTAAAGGGCATGAAGAGTTTCGCAGAAGGCTGTTCAAATATCTCAGTGCAGGTTCATTGCATAATCTGACTTTCTATAGCACGAGAGATTTCATCCAATGTGCTCTGATTTCTAAGTGGCATTGCAAGAGCATCAGGGAAGAAAAGCGCTGATTGTGCAACGACAGGGTACAGGCGTGCAATGTGGAAGCTCTGCATTTACCTCATGCATAATTCATAGCAGTGCAGCTTATTTAACCACCTCCAATCCTCAAACCAGAAGCAGGAATGGTTATTTGTGGGGTACATGCAGAAATGATAAAAGTAACACCTCACAAAAACAAATGCAACAACAGAAGAAACATTATGTTGTATCACAGCATTTACAAGAGTCTCTTCTCTCTGTAATGCTTTGTGTCCCTGTGTCCTTGCCTTCACCCATCAACTCATGCTTCCCAGAGCTGGGGCACTGTCACCTGTGCAGACCCTCTGGACCAGTAGGGAGGAGGTGAGTGGAGCCAGACTGAGCTTCTTTCTGCAAACTGTGAATGCTTCCTCTTGTCCCCAGTGAAGTGCCAGAGTTAGGTCACTTGTCATCACTTGAGGTCTGCCCTGCATGGAGCAGGTTGCGCTAGGAAGGAGATTCTGTAGATAGGAGTATAGGGAGGTGAAAAGAGATGAGTATGGAGTTCCTTGCTTGTGCTAAAGCCCCACCACAGTGGAAATCCTCTAGGAAATGATCCAGTAAGTTTGAGAGGGGGGATCATTCTCTCATCTACAGACATCTGGGATGTCACTGACATCTTCTCCAAAAGGTTTAACTCTCTTAAGCTGTCTAAAACAATAGCGTACAGCAGAATAAAGGACAGTTGCATTTTCTGGTGTATTAATGACAGAAAAATCTTTCCTCATTATGTCTAGCTGAAAGATTAAAAGGTATCCATGGAGAATTTGGGGAATTAACTTAGCAACTTGAACTAATTTTAATACTAAAAATGAATTTTAGAAGGCAGAGGCAAGGTGTCAGTGCAGTTTAGCATATTAAATGTGTTTCTCAGTTGCTCAGTAGAAGTGTAGCTGAAGATTATCCTCTTCTACAGGCACAGCAAGCTGGATTCCTAACATTCTTCCACCTGCTTAGCAAATAGTGGTTTAAAATGTGTCACACTGCCTTTCTCTTTAGTTCATACAAAGGATTCATGCCCAGTCCTTGGCCAGGTTGACCTCATGTCTTTGTCTAGCAGAAGGTTGTACCAAGTCATCTTCTTTGTCATAACCCCGGACTTGTTAGGACTTTCCAGTGAAGTTCTACTGGAAATATACTTCCAGGAAACATCAAACCTGCCATGGCCAGACCTCCTTCACATGCACAGCTTGTGCTGTACCATGTGCAGAACACCCTGTGCTACCAGGTCATTTTGCTTTCCTTTAATTTTAATCTAGAATAAATGTAAAAATAAATATATGTATTCTAGGCAGCAGATTCTGAACTTAGTTTCTCTCCTTTTTTAGTGGAAAATCTGTTTGTTTGGGTTTTTTTCTAGTTGCTCTAAGCTTCCTGAGGTTTGCATTCTCTTTGTTTGTACACAACACTAAGTTTGTACATTTGGGTTCAAGAGGAAAGATGTAAAGTGCTGTCCTATCCCTGCAGAAGTCATGATCCTGATGTTTGCTGTTCTCTCCTGAGACATAGGTTGAAGCCTCTCAAAGCAGAACAGGGCATAAACCCCAAGATTCCTACCACTGAGCTACTATACAAATATGGGAGCAGGCTGCTGCTATTCATTTCTTTCTGTGATGAAGTCACAGGCTTGCACTGTAACAGATTTCTTCAGTGGAAGGTTAGGTAGGACACCTTAGATGTTCTCAGACCTTTCTTGATGCCTCTTTCCCTCTGCCTACATCTGCACATAAATGTTTGCCAGGATACCCTCCGGTCTCCTACCTCCTTCAGTCTCTTGCCCACTCTGTTTTGAAAGCTGCTGACTGGGACCCCCTTCCTAAAGCCATCAGCACAATCTCCTGACAGGATGACACGTAGCTGAGGCAGTCACAAAGGGTCTGGTGGGCAGCCATGACCTTCCTTTGGTGCACAGATGTAACCCACAGTATACCTTGTGGTCCCACTGTGTAGCCCCAGCCATATGGCCAGCAGGTCGAGGGAGGTGGTTCTGTCTTTCTACTCTGCTCTGGTGCACCTGCAGTGCTGAGTCTAGTTCTAGAGTCCTCATGGACCTGTTGGTGTGGGCCCACAGGAGGCCCCAAAAACAATCAAAGGGCTGTGAGGACAAGTTGAGAGAGTTGGGGTTGTTCATCTTGGAGAAGGCTCCAGGGAGACCTTACTCTTTCAGTGGTTAATGTGGCCTGTAAGAAAAATGGAGACAGACTTTTCAGCGGGGTTTAACGCTGTGACAGGGCAAGGGGTGATGGTTTTACACTGAAAGAGGGGAGATTTGAACCAGATAAAAGGAGAATTTTTTTACTGTGAGGGTGGTGAAACACTGGCCAAGGTTGCCCAGAGAAGTGATGATCCCTGAAAACCTTCCAGGTCACGTTGGAAAGGCCTCTGAGCAACCTGATGTAGTTGCAGATGTCTCTGCTCACTGCAGGGGGGTTGGACTAGAAGACCTTTAAAGATTCCTTCTAACCTAAAGCATTCTGTGATTTACAGGCAGTATTAGGGAGTCAGAATTGTATTACATAGGTTAGATCTTTCTGAGCTTAACACAACAAGGTAAGAATGACACAGATATTGTTAATTCTGAGTTTCTTCCCGATTTTGGTTTTATCTTCCAAGAATTCAATTGCTTTTTCACATACATTCTTTCATCTTTTAAAGTTTTTATGTGTATAGCATCAATGCTACACTTCTTTTGGCATAAAATCAATTGTCATTCTGGGAACACAGGCTGAGATGTTTAATATTTTTAAATAAGGTCATACTAGTGACCCTGACCTATGGCTTATATTCCAGTAGTTATTAGTAATGAGCACTGAAGAAATACAGCAGTTAAAACTCTGATGTTCAGAAACAACAACTGCACCCCAAGAGTGAAATTCTACTCCTAAATATCTGTTTGTATGCATATGAAAGCAGAAGCAGTGAATTGATAAATAGATCACAGATGTAGATGACCTTCCTGGCAACAGTGGAGATCATCACTGTCAGTGTGCAGAGCAACAGACTGCACAGCAAATCTGAGTTGCTCCTGCAAACAAGTGGGAAACCAGAGTAAACTGAGCAGGTCAGCAGAGACTGAAAGCTTCCCCAGCTGTAATAATGGCTAAAGGAATAATGAAGAGTCTATAGTAAGAGAAATGCAGAAGCAGAGAATGATAAAGACCTTCCTAAAACTTCAGCTTCAGTGATTGCAAGCTCCTAACAAATGAGGATTGCAGTAGCACAGTGTTTGTACGAAGGGCAGGTTCTAAGCTCCTGCTGGCTTATTAGAGCACATCAAGAATAAGCTTTAAGAAACTAAACAGACACAATTATCTGGTATTTCATGGCAGTGGATTACTAACAGCCTCATATCTGTTTTATCTATTAATAACAGTACAGAAATATAGCTAATTAATCTGTTGGAGCAGGTCCAGAGGAGGCCACAAACATGATCAGAGGGTTGAAAACCCTCTGCTGTGAGGACAGACTGAGAGAATTGAGGTTGCTCAGCGTGGAAAGGAGAAGGCTCCAGGAAGAACTTCTTGTGGTCTCTCAGTACTTAAAAGTGCCTCTAAGAAAGCTGAGGACAGTCTTTTCAGCAGGACCCACTGTGACAGAACAAGGGGTGATGGCTTTGAACTAAAAGAGGTAACATTGTTAGATAAATGAAGACATTTTTTCCAGAGAGGGTGGTGAAACACTGGCCCAGGTTGCTCAGAGAGGTGGTAGTTGCCCCATCCCTGGACTTTTTCTAGGTCAGGCTGGATGGGGCTCTAGGCAACCTGCCCTAGTTGCAGATGTCCCTGCTCAGTGAAGTTGGACTAGATGACCTTGAAAGGTCCTTTCCAACTCAAAACCATTTTATCACTCTCTGATTTTACTGAGTATTGCTTTTTGTACAGGATTGCAGTGAGAGAACCAACATATGTCAAAATCAAAACCACTCACCTCCAGGTTCATCTGCAGTGCCATTAGTTTAGTCCTCACCATGTAACCTGTTTGGATCCTTTTAATTTATAGAACCTTTAGGCAACTTCACTAGATGACCTTGAAAGAGGCAAGGAAAGATGCTTTTGCAAGCATCTTTCAAGGGGTTTGTTTTATTTTCTTTAAGCAACATAGAGAATGACTGTGACTGCTCTTCCCACATGACAATCTTGCTGTCCTCTAAATTGGTATAATAATCTTAGTGTTCTAGTAAGAAATGATGGAGGCCACCTCAGCAAGAACAACATTTGTCAGTTTTTTTCCATTATCTTGCATCTGTTACATGCAACATGGGGATGTGATGAAAGCTCAGGATTTGGCTACTAAATATATGTGTCATTTCTGCCACTTCTAAAAAAGTCTGATACAGCTGCTATTTAGGACAGCAGCTTATAGTTCATCAACAGAAACATTCCACATTAGCCAAACCCACCTCTCCAAAGGACATTTGCTAAACAGAGATAAAGGAAGTTAGAACCTACACTTATTTTAAAGTATTTTGGAAAACAAAAATGTTAATTATGCCATTAGGTAAGTAACTTCACAAGAGTTTACCTGTTCAAATGGTTTCTGCTAATGAATTTCATTGCAGAATGTGTATTTTTTGGTAGTACTACGGAATCACAGAATGGTGGGGGTTGGAAAGGACCTCTGGAGATCATCTAGTCCAACCCCTCTGCTAAAGCAGGGTCACCCAAAGCAGGTTGCCCAGGATCATGTGCAGCTAGGTTTGGAATCTGTCCAGAGAAGACAACTCTACAACCTCTCTATGCAACCTGATCCAGTGCTCTGGCACCCTATAAGAAATTCTTCCTTGTATTTAGGTGGAACTTCCTGTGTTCTAATGTGTGCTTCTTGTCCTGTCACTGGGCACCAGTGGAAAGAGTCTGGCTCCATCATCCTGATACAAGAACTTTACATAAAATCATAGAATGATAGAATGGTAAGGTTGGAAGGGACCTCAAGGATCATCTAGCCCCAACTCTCTCAGCCTGTCCTCATAGCAGATCTGCTGCAGCCCTCTGATCATCTTTGTGGCCCTCCTCTGGACCCGCTCCAACAGTTTCATGTCCTTCCTGTGCTGGGGGCTCCAGAATTGTATACAGGACTCCAGTGCTTCAGATTTCCACATCCAGATACTCTCTCAGGCTGCTCTTCTTAAGGATAAACAGCCCCAGCTTTCTCAGCCTTTCCTCCTCACAGAGATGCTCCAGTCCCTTCAGCATATTTGTGCCCTCCACTGGATTTTTTGCAGTAGTTTTTCAACTCTCTTGAACTGGGGAGCCAAGAACTGGACACAGTAGTCCAGATGTGGCCTCAGTAGGGCAGAGCAGAGCCAGGGAAAGGAGAAACTTCTTTAACAGCTCTCCTATGAGGACAGGCTACAAGAGTTGGGGCTCTGCAGCCTGGGGAAGAGAAGGCTTCCAGGATACCTTAGAGTAGCCTTCCAGTATCTGAAGGGGGCCTACAGGAAGGCTGGGGAGGGACTATTGACAAGGTCTCGTAATGACAGGACAAGGGGCAATGGGTTTAAACTGGCAGAGAGGAGATTGAAACTGGATGTTAGGAGGAAGTTGTTTGCAGTGAGGGGGGTGAGACACTGGCACAGGTTGCCCAGGGAGGCTGTGGCTGCTGCCTCCCTGGAGGTGTTCAAGGCCAGGTTGGAGGAGGCCTTGAGTGACTTGTTCTAGTGGGAGGTGTCCCTGTCTATGGCAGGGGGTTGGAACTGGGTGATCCTTGAGGTCCCTTCCAACCTTACCATTCTATGACATACATGTTCTGTACTTCACATATTGTATTTCAATACTAATTGAACAAAAATGCTAAACAGGGTGGTTTGATTTCATACTGTTTACATTTGATTTCAGGTGGAAATCTGACAGGAGCAATATTTAACCCAGCACTGGCTTTTTCATTACATGCCAATTGTTTCTACGATAGGTTTCTGAATTACTCACTTGTGTACTGGATAGCACCATCCTTAGGTAAGTTCTTCATACTTCATCTAATTGAGAAAGTGTCATTTAGTAGGTGATTAAAAAAAAAGTTCTTTATTGATAGCCTTTTGTTTTCTGTAGCAAGACAGCCTCTTTGTTTTCTGGATCATAAGAAAATAGTTGATTTGAAGTTCTAGTTGTGTGCAGATGGAAATACCCTGTGCAATACCTCATGCTGTTGATTGTTTACAGTTAGTCCTTACAAACCTTGAGCTTTCTGCTTAGAGGGTATATAAAGAAGCAGTCAGCTAATCCTGAGTTCTTTCATGACACTTAATCCTATTAGAAGGTACAACAACACTGATGAAGGTACAATAGCACTGATGAAGGTGTAAGAGCACGGGAGACACACCCAGGAAACACCTCAAAGGGCTCCGGTTATAACAAATAACTTATTTCTTCTGCATGAGTTCATATCCTCATTGTCAATACATACTAAAGGATGAGATGATAGAAAGCAGCCCTGTGGAAAAGAACTTGGGGTGCTGATGGATGAGAAGCTGGACACGAGCGGACAGTGTGAGACTGCAGCACAGAAGGCAAATCACATCCTGGGCTGCATCAAAAGCAGCATGGCCAGCACATCCAGAGAGCTGATTCTGCCACTTTGCTCTGCTCATTTGGTGTACTGTGTCCAGGTCTGGAGCTCTCAACACAGGAAGGACATGGACCTGGTGGAGCAGGTCCAGAGAAGGGCCACAAAAATGATCAGGGGGTTGGAGCATCTCTGCTATGAGGACAGGCCGAGGGAGCTGGGGGTGTTCAGCCTGGGGAAGAAAAGGCTCCAGGGAGACCTAATAGACCTAATTCCAGTACCTGAAAGGGCTACAAGAAGGCTGCAGAGAGACTGTTTGCAAGGGCCTGCAGTGACAGGATGAGAGGCAATGGCTTCAAACTGGGGAATAGCAGATTTAGATTGGATGTTAGGAACAGGTTCTTTACTATGAGGTTGGTGGAACACTGGAACAGGAAGTCGGTGAGGAGGTTGTTGAGGCCCCCTCCCTGGAAATATTCAAGGTGAGGCTCAAGAGGGCTCTGGGCAACCTGATGTAGTTGAGGATGTCCCTGCTGACTGCAAGGGGTGTTGGACTGCATGACTTTTGGAGGTCCCTTCCAACCCAGACCCATTCTATGATTCTGTGTTCTTCTTGCACTGACTTTCAGTCAGAAATGCAGACAAGAATTTTCAGTCTGACTAAAATTCACTTTAATAGAATTTTGTTAAATTAGATATCCAGACAGGATGACTGAACAAAAGAGTAACTGTTCCAGGCAGCAGCTAATGAAATGTCTTAGGCAAAGCTGAACAGCATCACCATCTCATTGCAGTTATTTCTCAGAATTCCAGGGTAGCTTCCTGGTACATAAACTGACTGCAACCTGACAACCATTTTGAGATTTTCCAGGCTGGAACTACTTGAGATTTAATATTTTGGCAAGTGATCTAAACAGGATCATTCTGAAACACCATATTCTGCTTATTTAGCAAGATGGACCCTCCAGAACTGCTTTACAGAAAGCCTTCAGGTGACTTCAGCTTGAGTAAGAAAATCAGCAGGTGTTATCACAAATAGAACCATGACTTGAGGAGTTCAGAATGGGATTAGGGAGTAATGTTACACTTCTGTGAAAATTCTTAAACAGCAGTTTACTGTTAGTTAATACATAAAAAGTTAGATACAGAGTGTATCAAGTGCTCTTAATTAATGAGGGAAGGAACTCCAGACCAAGGAGTCCTGTGTGCAGTTCTGGAGCCCCCAGCACAGGAAGGACATGGAACTGTTGGAGTGGGTCCAGAGGAGGCCATGGAGACGCTCAGAGGACTGCAGCAGCTCTGCTATGAGGACAGGCTGAGAGAGTTGGGGCTCTGCAGCCTGGAGAAGAGAAGGCTTCCAGGAGACCTTAGAGTAGCCTTCCAGTATCTGAAGGGGGCCTACAGGAAGGCTGGGGAGGGACTATTGACAAGGTCTTGCAATGACAGGACAAGGGGCAATGGGTTTGAACTGGCAGAGGGGAGATTGAAACTGGATGTTAGGAGGAAGTTGTTTGCAGTGAGGGTGGTGAGACACTGGCACAGGTTGCCCAGGGAGGTTGTGGCTGCTCCCTCCCTGGAGGTGTTCAAGGTCAGGTTGGAGGAGGCCTTGAGTGACCTGTACTAGTGGGAGGTGTCCCTGCCTATGGCAGGGGGGTGGAACTGGATGATCTTTGAGGTCCTTTCTAACCTTACCATTCTATGATTATAAAGATGTGAATTGCTGCTCTACTCCACTCTGGAGTGGACCCCAGCTGGAGAAAACAGAGGGTCCACTGGAGGACTGCCAAGAAGGTGAAGGGCCTGGAGTACAAAACTGAACTTATTTAGGCTGGTAAAGATGAGGTGAAAGGGTGATTTAAGAGCAGCCAACCCTTATTTGAAGAGAACAGATCAGCTGTTCTCATTGGCAGACAATGTAACAACAGAGCCGGGTTGAGGGGGGAGGCTGAGATTACACCCCAGGACAACCTTCAGGAGAAAGGTGCAGCAACACTGAAACAAGTACTGGGAGAAGTGCTACAGTCTCCATCCCTGAAGGTTCTCAGGACTGGGCTAGCTAAAGCCACACTGACCTGTCAAGAATAGGCAACAGAGCTACACACCAAGTGGGAGGCTGAGCTAGAGAGAATCCTAGCATTTTTGTCATCTATGAAGCTTCATAAAATATGAGCTAGGGATGGGGAATGCTGTCAGCCAGAATCCTCTTAACTTCTGAAACAGAATATACTGATTTTTTTTGTTTTTCCCCAGGAGGAAAAAATGGCCTTAATAAACTATATTTAGATACCTATCTTTGGACTCAATGATCCTTAAGGGTCCCTTCCAACCTGAGATATTCTGTGATTACAAGGGGTGATGGATTTAATCTAAGAAGGGAGATTTAGACTAGATAGAAGGAAGAAATGTTTGACACTGAGGGTGGTTAAACACTGTCTCAGGTTGCCCAGAGAGGTGTTAGGTGCCCCATCCCTGGAAACATTTCAGGTCAGGTTGGATAGGGATCTGAGCAACCTGCTCTAGTTGAAGAACTCCCTTGCTCATGCCATGGGTGTTGGAACTAGATGATTTTTAAGCTCTCTTCCAACCCATTCTCTGATTTTATAATTTTCATGAAGAATTTACAAGCTTTACTATTTTTTCAGCTTCAGAATAAACCCTAACCTAAAATGACCTTAAAAAAAAAAAACCACTATCATACATAAAGGGACTTCTTACAGAGGCATGCAGTGGTAGCAAAAAGGATAAAGGTTTTCAACTGAAAGAGGGTAAATCCAGACTAGATACAAGGAAGAAACTCTTTACTATGAGGGTGGTGAGACACTGGCACAGACTGCCCAGAGGAGTCTCATGAGAGCAGAGTGGGAGAATTCTCTCCCTCAGCATGCTGGCCACACCACTGTTGATACAGCCCCAGATCAGGTTGGCTTTCTGAGCTGCAAGTGCACATTCTTGGCTCATGTTGAGCTTCTCATCAGCAGCACTAAGTCCTCTGCCTCAGGACTGCTCTCTGTACATTCTCCACCCAGCCTGTATTTGTGTCTGGGATTGCCCTGACCCAGGTGCAGGCCCCTGCACTTGGCTTTGTTGAACTGCATTTAAATAGCAGAATCATAAAATGCTCTGGGTTGGAGGGGACCTGCAAAGGTCATCTAGTCCAAGCCCCTCTGCAGTAAGAAGGGGCATCCTCAACTAGATTAGATTGCCCAAAGCCCTGCTGAGCCTCACTTTGAATATCTTTAGGGATGGGGCCTTAACTCTGCCTCCCTGGACAACCTGTCTGCAATTTCTCTTCTCAGGTACAATGCTTGTGGCTTTCATATGGGATGAGATCCTCCCACGGATATCTTGAGACAGCAGATTCTGAAATCTAGCAGCACCACCTTAAAAATGACTCCCAGCACCTGCAGAAATGGACCTTTCAGGAAACTGTTGACACTGCCTTCCAAGGCACCTTCCAGTTGTATTTTCAGATTTCACATCTGAACTATTGGACTTCCAGCTTTGTACTCAGACGCCTCTTTTGTAACAGCACATTGGGATGTTGAGGCAATCTGCCAACAGGTTCAGTTAAGCCATGTGAATGTGACAGACTGGTAAAACACTGACACTTGTCACTTTAGCCATAAGTGCCATTTGCTGACCTTTATTCCAGCAGCATGCAAAGCTGATTTTAGAGGAACACTCTGTCCTTTCAAAGTTTGATTTTACTGGATGCCTTCCCCTAGAAGGCACCTGGCAAAAAAGGAGCTGAAGATTTCAGTCCTGTCCTATTTCTACTTGCCATATCCATACCTCTGAGAGGAAGAGAGGCTACACACCTCCCTAGGAGAGGCTCCACAGCTCTGTTCTAGAGGTGTCCTACACCAAAAGTCTGTAGGACCAGCATTGTTTTAATAATACCCAAGTGCAGGTAAGTAAGTAACCCCTTGCTTCCTTTTGTGAAGGCTCTGCCTAATCCTGTCCCACTATGGTCTGTTGAATGTTTATCTTGATTGGAAAGAGCAGTAATAAAGTAAAATAAAACTCTGTAAATGCACCTGTAAAAGGATGATTTAGGCAACAAAAAAACCCTCCTAATTTCTCTGAGATTAGTGGTGCCTGTAAAATGGACTCTCTGTATAGAGCTGAATCACGTGGAACTTGATTTGTCCTTGCTTTTATCTAACTGTTATCAGATACTTCTCTTGCAATAAACGAGTTTGCAACACAGGGGAATAAATAAAAGAGCAAATGGCACAAACACACTCTTTATAGCCTCAGCTATAAAGGATACAGGACCACTGATAGGCTCCAGCCTCTGAAGTTCTGTTTCTGGCATGAGGTTTCTTCTGGATACATCTTCGTTTTTATATATGCTGAAATATTTTTCACATTTAAGACAAAAATCAGTTTTTTCCTACTGTAATTAGTGGGTTAGAAAGCAGAGATGGCTAACAAGGTCTACAGGATCCCAGTAGCAGGCCTCTCAACTTATTACCCAGGTCACCTTGCAGACCAGATGCTAAGAGGAAGTGGAGGGGGAACCTGATAATTTTTCCACCATGAAATTATGAACCTAGCTATAAAGAGCTACAGCTGTCAGCCTGCTTGTTTTGCAAGAGCTTGGGAAGCAAATATTTTGATGTAATTTTTTACTTGCTGCAATAAAATCTTTCCTTGTTTTATTTTTCCAAGGTATGTTTAAGATGGTACTGCAAAACAAAACCAACTGCTTCAAGTGGCTTTTCACAGAACAGAGCCTTATCCATGGCCCTAGACTCAGTTAGTTACAGAAAAGTAGCTGTGGAGAGAAGTAGAGCTGCTGGGTTACTGTTTAGCAGTATCTTGGTACTGGTGTGAGCAGGCCCAAGAAAGGAAACTGATTTTTGGTAGATTTCATCACAGCAAGGACTGCACTCCACCAGGCTCTAAGCTTGTTAAGATGAGATCATAGAATGGTCTGGGTTGGAAGGGACCTCCAAAGGTCATCCAGTCCAACCCCCTCTGCAGTCAGCAGGGGCATCCTCAGCTGAATCAGGTTGCCCAGAGTCCTGCCAANTGGTGGTTGAATCCCCATCCCTGGAGATGTCTAAAAGGTGCAAAGATGTGGTGCTGAGGGACATGGTTTAGTACCAGGCTTGGTAGAGTTAGAGAGTGGATGGACTTGATGATCTTAAAGGTCTTTTCTAACCAAAATGATGCTGATTCTAGGATTTGTCAATAGGATTCTAGGACCTTGTCAATAGGATTCTAGGACCTTGTCAACAGTCCCTCCCCAGCCTTCCTGTAGGCCCCCTTCAGATACTGGAAGGCTACTCTAAGGTCTCCTGGAAGCCTTCTCTTCTCCAGGCTGCAGAGCCCCAACTCTCTCAGTCTGTCCTCATAGGAGAGCTGCTCCAGCCCTCTGCTTCTAAAACAGTCTTCAGAGGCTTCTCTGTCACTTTTTTGCTTTACTACATTTTATCACTTTGGGCTGTTTTTACAGCAATCCATACCTCACAGATTAGTTTGTTGTTTCTCCCCAGGGCTTCCCTTTTGCCAGTGCACTCAAGTCCAGGTTTTAGCCTAATCTCTTTATAGAAATGAGCCTTACACAATGAACTCATTTGCATGTCTCCTTGAGCCCATGAGGCCCAAAGTCTAAAGGTCTCAAAACTAAACCTTGCACAGCATAAAAGCAGGCAGCCAATGGAAGGCCAAATTAGAGAGACAAACCCACAGGCAGGCAGGACTGGTTACATTGGAGGCTCTACCTCCACAGCCTGCAAAAGCAAAGTTCATCTGCTGTGTTGTCCCATCCCTGGAAACATCCCAAGTCAGGCTGGACAGGGCTGTGAGCAGCCTGCTCTAGCTGAAGATGTCCCTGCTCACTGCTAAGGGGGTTGAACTAGATGACCTTTAAAGGCCACTTCCAACCCAAACCTTCTGTGTGCCTACCTATGTTGGCTATTTTGGCATTAGACAGTTTAAAAACCACCTGATATAAACCTGGGCTGTTCTTTTAATAGCCACTAGAATAGAAAATAAAAATCACTAAGGAGTAGACAAGGCTTAAATGGACTAAATCAAGGCAAAACAGAAGAAAAAAAAATAGAAAGAATTTAACAACTTCTGCTAGTACAGACAAAAATCAGTATTTTACATTCTAAGTAATGAATGTTTAAGAAGTACTGGAAGGGGACCTTATTGTGACCTTCCAGTATATGAAGGGAGCCTACAGGTAAACTGTTGAGGGACTTTCTAGGTAGTGATAGGACTGGGGGGAATGGAGTAAAACTGGAAGTAGATTCAGATTGGATGTTAGGAAGAAGTTCTTCCCTGTGAGGGTGGTGAGACACTGCAACAGGTTGCCCAGGGAGGTGGTGGAGCTCCATGCCTGGAGGTCTTTAAGGCCAGGCTGGATGAGGCTCTGAGCAACTGCTGTAGTGTGAGGTGTCCTTGCCCATAGCAGGGGAGTTGGAGCTAGATGGTCCTTGGGGCCCCTTCCAGCCCTGATCGATGCTTCCTGAACACTTACACATGGCTTAAATACAAAATCCACACAAGACATTCCTCATTGTGGTCTTCAAGGCTCATCCTGACATTTTCACATCAACAAACTTGATCCTAGAATCATAACATGTGAAATGATAGAATGGTTTTGGTTGGAAGAGTCCCTTAACTGAGTGCAACCCAGCACTGCCAGGTCACCACTAAAGCCTGTCTCTCAGCACCACATCTACACAGCTTTCAAATTCTTCCAGGGATGGTGACTCCACCACCTCTCTGGGCAGCCTGTTCCAGGGCTTGACAACTCTTTCAGGGAAGAATTTTTTTCCAAACTCCATTTTCCAACATGAGGCCATTTCCTTTTATCATGTCACTTGTCATTGGGAGAGAAGACTGAATCCCACCTGGCTGCAGCCTCCTTTCAGGGACTTGTAGAGAGCCATGAGGTCTCCCCTCACTCTCCTCCAGACTGAACAACCACACTTCCTTCAGCTACTCCTCACAAGACTTGTTCTCCAGACTCCTCATCAGCTTTGTTACCCTTCTCTGGACCTGCTCAATGTCCTTGGAGTGAGTGGCCTAAATCTGAACCCAATGTTTGATATGTGGCCTCAGCAGTACAGGGGGACAATCTTGCTGCATTGATTTGACCTGGAAGCATCCTATGATGTCTGCTCCTGGAGTTCTGCACTCATACATCACAAATTCTCATTTCTAGAGCTTCCTACTGCTAGGACACTGTGAAAAGTACCAAGAGGAGCTGCAGACAGTCCTGCTGCCCTGTAGGTTAACTGCGCCTATCTTCCAGGACATCTAACAGGGAGTCTGCAGTTGAAGATGCAAAACAATAGAAAGATCACACTCCAGCAAGTCAGGTCTACACAAAAAGTGAGCAGCCAACCTGAGCTGTTGTAACAATGAATGACCATTTCCAGTCCTGTGAGCCTTCTTACTAGGTGATCTTTAAGGTCACAGCATCTTTATGATCACAGGATCAAAGAATGGTGGGGGTTGGAACCGACATCTGGAGATCATCCAGTCCAACCCCCCTGCTAAAGCAGGGTCACATAGGATCATAGGATGTTAGGGGTTGGAAGGGGCCTCCAGAGATCATCCAGTCCAACCCCCATGCCAGAGCAGGACCATACAATCCAGGCAGGTCTTGAAAGTCTCCAGAGAACCTCTCTGGGGAGCCTGTTCCAGTGCTCAGTGACCCTTACAGTAAAGAAGTTCTTCCTCACGTTGAGGTGGAACTTCCTATGCTGTAGTTTACATCCATTTCTCCTTGTCCTATCACAGGGCACAAGTGAGCAGAGGCAGTCCCTGTCCCTTCCTTCTTGATCCCCAGCCCTCAGGTATTAATAGACATTTATTAAATTCCCTCTCAGTTTTCTCCTCTCCAGACTAACCAGTTCCAGGTCTCTCAGCCTTTCCTCACCAGGCAGTGCTCCAGTCCCTTCATCATCCTTGTGGCCCTCCCTTGGACTCTCTCAAGCAGATCCCCGTCCCTCTTGAACTGGGAAGCCCAGAACTGGATGCAGTAATTCCAGGTGAGATCTCAGTAGGGCAGAGTAGAGGAGGAGGAGAACCTCCCTCAATCTGCTAGACACACTCTTCTTAATTCACCCCAGGACCCCACTGGCCTTCTCGGCCACAAGGGCACATTGCTGTCCCATGGATAACTTACTGGCCACCAAGACTCCTAGGGTCAGCCAGAGCAGATTGCTCAGGATCACATCCAGGCAGGTTCTTAAAGTCTCGAGAAAGGGAGGCTCCCAAACCTCTCTGGGCAGCTCTGGTACCCTCACAGGAAAGAAATTTTTCATCACGCTGAGGTGGAACTTCCTGTGTTCTCCTTTGTGCTCATTGCCCTTTGTCCTGTCATTGGGGACCACTGGAAGAGCCCAGCCCCATCCTCTTGCCCCCTGCCCTTTAGCTATTGATAAGCACTGTGAATGGTTCATGATGATGACTGAGCTACAGTGCTGGCAGAGTTTCAGCTTTCCCTTCATCTCACCATGTGAGGATTCTCCAAATGCCAGTGCAGCAATGAAAAGCCTCACCCTGTCCCCTCCTTTGTCACTGTATCCCCAACAAAACCATGCATACATTTGCATAACCATCTGTACATCTGTGTACACAGGGGCTAGGAAATGCACTCTCACAGCATGTCCTGTCGTGTCCCATGCTGAATACCTGATTTATTCTGCAGCCTCAATAGGTCCCAACGTGATGAAGCCATCTCTCCTTTGCCATTCCCAACAGATATTCAACATAGTGGTTCTCATTTTCATGCACCTTGAACCCAAGCCAGATCCCAACAGGCTGAGCAGGGCAGGACCACTCAATGCCATTCCAAGACCATTGGGCTGGTAAAGAAAACTCTTCATGTACCAACATAATAGAATCACAGAATGGTAGGGGTTGGAAGTGACTTCCAGAAATCATCGAATCCAAACTTCCTGCCAAAGCAACATCACCTAGGGCAGGCCACACAGGAACACATCCACGTGGATTTTGAAAGTCTCCAGAGAGAACACAACCTCTCTGGGCAGCCTGTTCCAGGGCTCCATCACCCTCACCATAAAGAAGTGTCTCCTCATGTTGAGGTGGAACCTTCTGCGTTCCAGTTTTACCAGTTGTCCCTTGTCCTACCATTGGGCACCACCAGACAGAGACTGGCACCTTCACCCTGACACCCACCCCTCAGACATTTATAGACATTGATAAGAGCCCTTCTCAGCCTCAAACAGCCCAGGGTCTCTCAGCCTTACCTCAGAGGAAAGAGGAGAGAAGTTCACGTTCCCCAATCATCCTAGCAGCTCTCTGCCAGACTTTTTCCAGCAGATCCCTGTCTCTCTAGAACTGGGGAGCCCAAAATAGGGACACAGTATTCCAGGTGTGGAATACTTCAAAAAAATACACAAACCAACTTAACAAATTGAGGGGAAGTGGAAAAAACATAGTATCAGACTTGCAGTTAAATAAAGGGGAGGTTAAAAATCCATCAATTTGCTGCTGTAGCCCCATGGCAAACACCCCCCACAGTAGAAAGGTAATCAGGAGAAGCTCCAGCAGGACTGAGATGTTGGGAATCTAAAGCTGGGTTCCTAAGTGCAGGAAGGATCAGAGTAATTCTACCTTACAGCTGCATCCTGCAAGGTGCTCTCCTGTTATTCTCACACCCAGGTGAACAATGAAAACAGCTTCACTGGACTTTTTTTTTTTTTTTTTT
>WBNM01025933.1:0-21196 GCA_013399055.1 Ramphastos sulfuratus | reverse complement strand
TGCAGCCCAGGACTCGGTTGCTGTCTGGGCTGCGTGTGCACACTGCTTTATGTTGAGGGCAACAGAGCACTGGAGCAGGCTGCCCAGAGGGGTTATGGAGTCTCCTTCTCTGGAGACTTTCAAAACTCACCTGGATGCATTCCTGCTTTGGCAGGGAGGTTGGACTTAATGATCTCTACAGATCACTTCCAACCCCTAACACACTGTGATTCTGTCATTCCTTGCAGTATCTAATACTTAAGATTCTTAAAAGCTGGATCTCACTGGAAGCTCAGATACAGCTGCTTTCCAGCAGTAGTGTCTGGACATTCCTAATGAAATGATCTGTGACTCACATATCACTGACTTTGCAATTAAAAAGATGTTGTCCATGAAGTTCTCTGATAATGACAGATAAGATCACCTCTGTTGTGTGTTTATACTTAAAAGTCTCTACTTTCAAGGATTGGAATTTTCCTTGAGAAGCAGCTGCTTGAAATATTCCAGCTTCAAGCAAGTTAAAACTATGTGCTTTGCTCTTTTCAGCACACAGAAATGAAGTAATGAGAGAAGGACAGTAAAGGATCATGGCATCTACATCTCTGCACCAGGGGCTTTCCCAGCCAGCCAGGACTTGAAGCTGAAGCACAATTTCCCTCTTCACTTACAGGCTGATTTGTCGCTGGGTACAAATCTGAATTCCGCAATTGGTTCAGAGTCGTCATCGCTGTCCTCCTCCTCCTCCTCCTCTTCCTCCCCTTCAGCCATGGGAGCCTCTTTTGTGTCCTCTTCAAGAAAGCACAAGATTTAAGAGAAAGATGTTTATTTTATAGACAATTTTATGTTTAAGGGCAACTAAGCTGATAAAAGGCCTAGAGAACAAGTCCTGTCAAGCACAGCTGATTGAACTGGAGAAAAGGAGGCTTGGGGAAGACTTTCTGGCTCTCTACAACTACCTGAAATGAGGTTGAAGCCAGCAGGGGGTTGGGCTCTTTTCAAGTAACGAGCAAGAGGACAAGAGGAAAAGGCCTCAAGTTGCACCAGGGGAGGTTTAGGTTGGACATTATGAATTTTTTTTTCCCCCAAAAAGGGTTGTTGAGCCCTGGATCAGGCTGCCCAGGGAAGCAGTGGAGTCCCCATCCCTGGAGGGACTGAAAAGGACGTGCAGGTGTGGTGCTGAGGTTAGTGGTGCTAGTTTAGCAGCACACTTGGTTGTGTTGTGTTATTGGTTGGACTCAACCCTAGAGGTCTTTCCCAGCATAACTGATTCCATGATTGTGGCCCAATAAAGCCATATTTGTTTATCCTTTCAGAAACACAATCAAAACCTGGACACAACCCTGGAGAAGCACAAACCAATCCACTCCTACCCACACTATGGACACCTCAAAGTCCTCTCACAGCACCTCAACAACTCTTGCAACACACACAAAAACTTCTCTATTAGTAATTTTAGGGCTTTAGATTTCTGATGTGTTCACATAATGCACCTCTGTAGCTCAGGAGATCTGCCTGACTCTTGCTAAAACCAACTGTGCTCAGAAACTCCCCAATTCAGTCTTTTTCATTCACTTGCAGGATGCTGTAAACAAATTCTTTTTAAATCAGATGGATTTTATAGATCCTCTGCACTGTCATGAGATCAACTTGCTTCCACTAGAGTCTCTCCCAGAGGACTGTGCCATTTACAGATCTGCTTGATGTCTGACACTCCTCACCAGCCAGCAAGGTGCCAGAAGTGTAAAGTGCAACCAGAGCCATTCACTCCGTGGCTCAGGACACTGCACTGACAGCCTCAAAAGTGCATCTACTGAAAAAAGAGAAACACAGTTAAGGCTGTTCCACTGAGAGTGGCTTTTATCACACACAAAACTGGCACCACTAAGAATATGAAGAAGCCAAGAAGCTGCCAGCCAGCTGCCCCCAAAAATGAAGTGTCCAAAGGAGCTACCCAATCCCTTTCCAACAGACCCCCACGGGGCACAGCTTGCTACTGCTGAGCCCAGCTCTGTTTTCAATGCAGCCAACCTCTGACTGCCTTTTCCTGACAAAGGGCTAAGGAGAAGCCACATAGCCACAGAGAGCATGACAAAAACTTTCAGAGGAAGAGCAAAATGTACCCTGCCCATCTAAGAATGAAGACTTGGACTCATTGATTTTAAAGGTCTTTTCCAGCCTAAATGATTCTATTACTCCTGCCACTGAAGAAGTGGAGAGGTTTGGGTTTAACACTGCTCAGCAGTTCAAACTGTAGAACAGGGATCAGACTGAAAACTAAAGGAGTCTACTTGCTGTAGGAGATTCACAGTAGTCAGAGTTCATATATTTAAAAACAAAACAAACACAAGCAAAACCAACAACAGCAAAAAATCAGCACAAAAATCAGTCTGATAAGGATTTACAGATAGAAACTATCACAGGAGGTCCATATTTTCAAACACCATTAGCAGAATGAATTAAAAGCTGGAAAGAAGATGATCTTGGAGGTCTTTTCCAAACCAAACAATTCTAAGATTTTTTTTTTTTAATCTAGTCTAAGATTTTTAATTCAGTCCAGGCTCAATTTAACTCAAACAGAACTAAAGGAAAATGAGGAAGAACTACCAAGTGGTGTATGTGCATGTCCTCTGATGAGTGGTAGTGATAGACTGTTAGAGAACATCAGCAACAGAGAGAAGGGAGTAACAAAGAGTATTAATATCTTAAAAATGTCTCTGCCTCCTCAGTCTGGGAGTGCTTTCAGTGTATAGACTTTTACTACAGTATCTAGACTTAATCACTACCTACAACCCTCTACAACTCTCTAACAGAAGGTTGTAGTAAGGTGCGAGTTGGTCTCTTCTCCTGGGTCATAAGTGGTAGGACAAGAGAAAATGGCCTCAAGTTGCATCAGAGGAGGTTTAGAAATTGGAAATCAGGAAAAATTTCTTCCCCAAAAGGGTTGTCAAGCCCTGGAACAGGCTGCCCAGAGAAGTGGTTGAGTCATCATTCCCAGAGGGATAGAAAAGCCATGCAGATGTGAGAGGCATGGTTTAGTGGTGGGTTACTGGCAGTGCTGGGTTACTGGTTGGACTTGAGGGTCTTAAAGATCCCTTCCAACCATAACAATTCTATGATTCTACAATTTAAAGAAAAAATAAATACCAGGTATTAACCTCTATACTTCAATGACTTGTGGACATGAAGCAGGAAGGAGATCTGCTAAAGACCTTGCACTTGTTACTCTCCAATTAAGATGATAGTTTATGACACACTTAAAAACACTGCCAGAATGAAAAACAAACCAAACACACACAGAGCAAAAAGATAGAAAAACTTCCTCAGAACAATGAAAGAAAAAGTCTGTCTTCTCCAGGTCAAAACAAGAATGGTCAAAAGGTTGGTGTTGTGGGAAACCTATAAAGATCCATTGAGCCTGGGAACAGGAGCTGTTGTGGGTTTTTTTTAAAGCAAGCTGTGGAAGAAAATAAATTAAAGCTTCCAGGCTGACGTGAAACAAGCAAGAATTCATAAAGCCTACAGAGGGCAGCAAGATTAACATAAATCCAACTAAGCAAGAATGATCACAGAAATATTCAGGTTGGAAAAGCCTCTCAGGATCACCAAGTCCAACCAAAAACCCTACTCTACAAGGTTCACCCTAAACCATATACTCAAGCACCACATCCAAACAACTGTTAAACACACCTAGGGTTGAGGACTCCATCACCTCCCTAGGCAATCCATTCCAATGCCTGACCACTCTTTCTGGGACAGTTTAGACTGTCCAGTCTAAACCTACCCAGTTGCAGCTCTTGTTCTGTCACTAATACCCTGTGAGAAGAGACCAACACCAACCTCTCCACAACCTCCTTTCAGGTAGCTGTAGACAGCCATCAGGTCTCTCCTCAGCCTCTTCTTTTTCAAACTAAACAGCCCTGGCTCCTTCAGTTGCTCTTCATCAGATTTATTCTCCAGCAGGACTCACAGGGAGACCACAGAGGAGCTGAACTGTTTTAAAATGAGTTGTAAAAGAGCAGAGAGCTGATTCTCAGCAGCTCCAGCTGTATTCAAACAT
This sequence comes from Ramphastos sulfuratus, assembly GCA_013399055.1. Classification (NCBI taxonomy): domain Eukaryota; kingdom Metazoa; phylum Chordata; class Aves; order Piciformes; family Ramphastidae; genus Ramphastos; species Ramphastos sulfuratus. The sequence continues at coordinate 17,160 of WBNM01025933.1, read as the reverse complement.
GCTGGGAGCAAATCAGCACAGAAGAGACTCTAAACAATTACTTGAATGAAGCCTATCATTTTTAAACTCCAAAACTGATTCTTTTTGCAGAAGAAATGGTGCTGTGTGGGAACACTAAGGCATACCTTCAAATTTGGCATTGACCATGACGTACAAGTGCTCCCAGGGGTAGGCACTCAGGTCCCTGGAGACTGCATGGAGACTTATGGTGGGGTAGTCCAAGGAGAAGCCAACTCCTGAGTTTTCCAGCCAAGTCAGGCGACTAGCAAGGAAAGGAAAAACCAAAAAGAGACAAGTTATAAAGAGAGGAATCCAAGGTACCTGACTCACACCTGCAGGATAAACAAAGCAATCCCAAAAAGTGAGTAATTCTGGACAAGGCACTTAACCCCACGCTCGAGTAATACACAGCCCTGGATCTGCCCTAACAGGTCCTTGAGTTAACTGATGGCCAAGGCACAAGACTTTTCCTAAAGAACCCTAAACATATTTCAGCCTTACCATATTTGCACTAAACCTTCAACTTGAGGGCCAATGGTATTCTGGGGTGCATCAAGAAAAGTGTGGCCAGCAGGGATAGGGAGGTTCTCTGCCCTGGTGAGACCACACCTGGAATGCTGTGTCCAGTTTTGGGTTTCCCAGTTCAAGAGAGACAGGGACCTGCTGGAGAGAGTCCAGTGGAGAGCCTCAAGGATGAGTGGGGGAGTTGAGCATCTCTCCTGTGGAAAGAGCCTGAGAGCCCTGGGGCTGTTTAGTCTGGAGAAGAGAAGGCTGAGAGGAGATCTGAGCAATGTGTATCAATATCTGAGGGGCGGGAGGGGGTCAAGCTCTTTTGGGTGGTGAACAGCAGTAAGCCAAGGAGCAATGGATATAAACTGGAACAGAGAAGGTTTTGGCTCAACATGAAGAGAAACTTCTTTCCAGTGAGGGTGCCAGAGCCCTGGAGCAGGCTGTCCAGAGAGGTTGTGGAGTCTCCTTCTCTGGAGACTTTAAAACCCCACCTGGATGCATTCCTGTTCTACCCTAGGTGATCCTGCTTTGGCAGGGTGGTTGGACTACATCTCTGGAGCTCCCTTCCAACCTCTAACATTCTGTGATTCTCTGAACTTCCCTCCCTCTTCATTTTTCCCCCATGCAGGTATCACTCATCCTTAAAACAACTACAGAGGTTCCAGAGTATGATTTACAACTACAACTATCAAATGTTCTGAGGGTTTTTAAGACAAAGAGACCACTGAAAGGAAAGTCACTGTTGTAACTTCTGGAGGATTACAGATCTGATGTGGGTATAGTATCAGAGAATCATCTAGGCTAGAAAAGATGTTTAAGATCATCAAATCCAACTACTAACCTAACACTACCAAGTTGACTGCTAAACCATGTCCCTCTGCGCCTTTTAAATACCTCCAGGGATGGCAACTCCACCACCTTCCTGGGCAACCTGTTCCAGGTCTTGACAAGCCTTTTGGTGAAGAAAATATTCCTCATGTCCAACCTAAACCTCCCCTGGTGCAACCTGAGGCCATTTCCTCTAATCCTATTCCTTGTTAGCTGGGAGAAGAGACCAACCCTGCCACCTCACCGCAACCTCCTTTCAAGTACTTGTACAGAGTGAGAAGGTCTCCACTGGGCCTCCAGGCTAAGCAATCCCTTCTCCCTCAGCTGTCCCTCACAAGACTTGTGCTCTAAATCCTTCACCAGCTTTGTCACCCTTCCCTGACCCCACTGCAGCAGCTCAATGTCCTTCTGGAAGGAGAGGCCCAGAACTGAGCCCAGAGTTCAAGGTGTGGCTGACCAGTGCCTAGGCTAAGGGTATATCCTCTATGCAGGACACAGCCAGTCCTGTGAACAACACAGCCAACACAGCCCAGTTAGGGTTTTTCCCCTCCTTACAACTCACATGCTGTAACTGCTGCTTCCCCCACTGGCACTCTGATCTCTAACCACAGCACAGGTTGTCACCACTGGGCTGTGTCTCCACATCAGAAAGATCAATGTCTTTCTGGCAGCTTAGAAAGAGTTGGGGCTATTCAGTCTGGAGAAGAAAAAGTTCCCAGAAGACCTTATTGTGGCCTTTCAGTATCTGAAGGGGGTCTACAGGAAAGCTGTTGAGACTTTTTAGGATGTCAAGTGGTGATAGGCCAAGGGAGAATGGAGCAAAACTAGAAGTGGGGAAGATTCAGATTGGATGTTAGGAAGAAGTTCTTCCCTGTGAGGGTGGTGAGACTCTGCAACAGGTTGCCCAGGGAGGTGGTGGAAGCCTCATCCCTGAAGGTCTTTAAGGCCAGGCTGCATGGGGCTGTGAGCAACCTGATGTAGTGTGAGGTGTCCCTGCCCACAGCAGGGAGGTTGGAACTGGATGATCCTTGAGGTCACTTCCAGCCCTGACAATTCTATGGTTCTGTGCATTCGAACTCAACTTTGGGTCTCTATAACTCATGAGGTCACAGAGGGAACAGAAATACTGAGGGGCAGAAAAGGAAACCTCCAGCACATGCAACATTCAACATTCCCAAGTTTTTGTTGAAGGACAAAACCAACGAACAGGTCACAGAAAACTTGAGAAATCAGGCTGAAAGCAAAAGCAAGGAAGTGGGAGTGAGGAATTTCTTCCCTAGCCTCAATCAGGGAGTTCTCAATGTTTACAGCTGTTGATGCAGAATCAGTACAGGGATCCAAAGCCACATTGTCCTCCCTGGTGCTCAGCTCTCCCACAGCAGGGCACTCCTGCAAACACTGGCATTTTCTATTCACTACCAGCAAGTGACTGGTTGCTCTGCAACACACTCAAAACACATCAGCAGGAACCTGGCAGATCTGCATGTGCCTCACACAGAAAAATCTGTTGACGGCAGGTGAGAAGGAAACACAATTTTATGGGTGCTGACAGCAGATGCTGCACTAACAGAAGCCCTTGCATCTACACCCAAACAACTAAACAAAACAGTGACTGAAATTCCAGACAGATTCCTTTCCAGGAGGAAAGCAACATCATTAACAAGTGCAGATGGGGCACAGGTTGTCACCACTGGGCTGCTGCCTCCTTCACATCAGAATGATCAACATCATTCTATCAGCTTAGAAAGAATTGAGGTTATTCATTCTAGAGAAGAATCCCAGGAGACCTTATTCCAGCCTTCCAGTATCTGCAGGAAAGCTGGGAAGGGACTTTTTAGGATGTCAGGTAGTGATAGGACTAGGGGGGAATGGAGCAAAACTGGAAGTGAGTAGATTCAGACTGGATGTTAGGAAAAAGTTCTTCACCATGAGGGTGGTGAGATCCTGGGCACAGGTTGCCCAGGGTAGAAGCCCTACTCCTGGAGGTCTTTAAGGTCAGGCTGGATGGGACTGTGAGCAACCTGATCTAGTGTGAGGTGTCCCTGCCCACAGCAGTGGTGCTGGAACTAGATGATCCTTGAGGTTCCTTCCAGCCCTGACAAGCCTATGATTCCATGATTCTAAAAGCCCCTCAAATACTAACAGCCAGTTTATAAATGCTTCTTAGCTGGTGTGAAAGGTTTATATTTAACAGTTTGGAAAGCCAACTCACTACTCAATGTCTATTTTAGATCTAACAACACTCTTCTGCTGCAGAAATGTGTTGCATTTGGAGTACTTTTCCCTGGTTAAAGAAATGATGTTGCCTTAGAAGCTGTCATCTTGAACTGCATGATGCAGGAAGGATTTAAAGGACACCAAGATAACACCTTCCAGAATAACCAAACTGAATTTTCCCCAGTAAGAACATCAGATGTCCACGTGCTTAATGCAGCATGAGGGACTTCACAGAACCACAGCAGAAAACACCCAGCCCTGTCCACTCCCCTTCCCACAGAAGAGAGGTGCTGTGCTTTTAGTGTGCTAGCCAGCCAGGTTCCTTTGCTGTGCTGTTCAAATGCTATTTAGAGCAGCAATAGCAGGAAATCCCCTCAGGGCTGGCTCCTCTCACTCCCTCTCTAAGGAACTGCCTCACACATCCAAGTTCCCTGCATCTCCCTTCATGCAGGTCTGCTCAGGGGAGACTCCTCTCAAAGCAGAGGACTCCTGAGAAGACAGTTCACACACAAGCAGCCCTCCTGGCCTGCTCTACATCAGTCCCCAGGGAAGCCTTTCAAGTTGGCCCACACAAAATAAGCCAGAAGGTCCCTTAGAATCAAAGAACTACTTGAGTTGGAAGGTCAGAAATGCAAAGGTGATCTAGTCTAACCTCCCTGCAGTGAGCCCCTGCTCACTTCAACTACATCAGGTTGCTCAGAGCCCAACCTTACCTGTAATGTTTTCAAGAATGGGGCATCTACCACCTCTCTGGATAACCACCCTATCTGTAAAAAATTCCTTCTTTGAACTTAGTCTAAGTCTCCCTTTTTAGTTTAAAACCATCAGTGTCTGTGATGGTTTGGGATTTACCTGCCCCCCCACACTTTGTAAAATGACCCAGACTAGAACTCAGCTGGCTGGAAGTTAAGGACTGAAGCTCTATTTACAGCTCAGCACAATGTACAAGCAGAGATATACACTATATACAGGAATAGTTACAGAAATATACAAGGTAAAGGTAACACAGAAGCACAATCCCCCTCCCAAAAATCAGAGACCCCAGGAGGGGCTCCCAACCACCCTTCCACCTTCTCCCCACCCTTATACCTTACCCCAAGGTTTGCCTTACACACAAGAATTTTGAGGATGGGCCAGGGGGGATTAGAAGGAAAGTGGTTAGTGAGGTTACTCAGCAGAGAAGAGAAGCTGAGTGCTGTGCCCNCACTAGCACAGGTCACTCAAGGCCTCCTCCAACCTGGCCTTCAACACCTCCAGGCAGGGAGCAGCCACAACCTCCGTGGGCAACCTGTGCCAGTGTCTCACCACCCTCACTGCAAACAACTTCCTCCTAACATCCACTTTCAATCTCCCCTCTGCCACTTTAAACCCATTGCCCCTTGTCCTGTCATTACAAGACCTTGTCAATAGTCCCTCCTCAGCCTTCCTGGAGGCCCCCTTCAGATACTGGAAGGCTACTCTACGGTCTCCTGGAAGCCTTCTCTTCTCCAGGCTGCAGAGCCCCAACTCTCTCAGCCTGTCCTCATAGCAGAGCTGTTGCAGCCCTCTGAGCATCTCCATGGCCCTCCTCTGGACCTGCTCCAACAGTTCCATGTCCTTCCTGTGCTGGGGGCTCCGGAACTGTACACAGAACTCCAGACGGGGCACATCCAGCTTTTCACCCACCAGCAGCTCCAAGTTCTTCTCCAAACGGCTGCTCTCCATCCCTTTAACCTCCTGCCTGTATGGATACTAGGGATTATCCCAACTTAGGTGCACCTGGCCTTGTGGAACCTCCTAAGGTTCGCATGGGCCCACTTCTCAAGCTCGTCCATGTCCCTCCGGTTGACATCTCTCATACCGGAGGGGTGTCACATGCATAGCTCAGTTTGCAGACCTTGGCAAAGCGGCTGAGGGTGCCTCTATCCCACTACGTCATCAATGAAGATATTAAACATCACTGGACCCAGTTGGGACCCTTGAAGGACACCACCTGCCATCTAACTCTATCTAGACGTCCAGCCGCTGACTACCACTCTCCGGATACAACTATCCAACCAATTTCTTATCCACCCAACAGCCGACCCACCAAAGTCACATCTCTCCGATGAGGGAGTACCCTCACCAAGCAGACCCTCACATGAACGATCTCCCAGCCCCCTCGGAGCACGCCGAAGCTTACAGGGTGCGGAGAGCCGCCAACGCTCTCGGTTCCGCCCCCCTCACCTCTCGGCGATGTAGAGCGTGCCGGAGCCCAGGGAGCGCCCCCCCAGCACCGCCTCCGTGTCCTGCTGCTGGTGCCGAACTCCCTCGGCCGGCGGCGGGAACCGCTTAAGGAAACTCATGGCGCCGCCACCGCCTCCCTCCTCCACCATCTCCTCCGCAGCGGCGGCCGGAAGCGGAAGTGCCTCTGGCGCCGCCGGAAGCGGAACTGCAGGGCCTGCCCGGCCTCTCTAGGCGCCTCTCCGTGGTTCCGAGGAGGGGTTGGGCGGAAGCAGCACCTGCGCGGCACCGTCGGCATGGTGGAGCTGTTGCCTCCGTGGTCGGGCACTTCTGCTCGGAGTGGCTTCTCCCGCTCTAGAGAAAGGCTGGGCCGGCTACTGAACGAGGGACAGTTCTTCACCATAAGGGTGGTGGAACGCTGGGACAGAGAGTTGGTGGAAGCCCCAGCCCTGGACGTTTTTAAGGCCAGGCTGATTGTAGCTCTGAGCAACCTGATCTAGTGTGAGGTGTCTCTGCCCATGGCAGGGGAGTTGGAACGAGGTGATCCCTGAGGTCCCTTCCAGCTCTGACGACTCTCTGTGACAGAGGCTCTGTATGAATCCCTCTGCCTTCCCAGAGGGGAAGAGAAAGGGAGAGAGAACTAACCCAGCTTCAGTGAAAACAGTAACACTAAAAAGAAAAGGGAAAAATATTAATGAAAATGTTAATAAGAAAAACAGTGAAATATATATGCAAAACCAGTACCAGACTCCCTGAGCCCAGGCTGGATTCAGTGGCAAATGGGAACTGGATTCAGGAACTCAGAGATTGAGATCAAAGGCAGGACAGAGACCTCTTAGGATGCACCATAGAAGAAGAGAGCTTAACTCTTGTGGTCCCTCAGCTTTATAATGAATACAATACAGATGGAATGGAATCCCTCCTTGGTCAGTTTGTGGTCACCTGTCCCATCTACTACTCCCTACAGATGCCACCTTTTTACTTATCCTTCTGCTTACCCTTTCCCTGGGCACCCCAGTGTGGCACACAAGATACAGCAGTGCCCTTGGTCTGCACAGGAGCAAGTCTCAGCAAGAGCCTTTTTGCATCCCAACCCTTGGCAGTAAGTGACTTATCTCGCTGCTAGAAGCAGCCACTGTCAGTGCACACATGTCCTGAACCTCAGAAAGTGCTCTCACTGAGTAGAGACTTGAGCTGGAAAGTCAAATCACTGAACAGAATTAGCTATGTTCTGACCCAAAGCAGGACCAACCCAACCGTGTTTCACTCCAAAGTATCCACGCTCCTAAGGGTGAGTCATGACCTCTCTCCAGAGTGATGCAGTTTGTGTTCCATGAGCATCTGTCTCTGGCAGCTTTGGAGTAAGTTTCATTATCTGGAAAGGAGAAGCAAAGTGCAGCACTGAGGTGATCAATGTCAGCGCTGCCTGCTGACAGCTGCTGAGCAGTCTTTGGGCAGGTGACAGAAAAAAACATAGCAGCTTTGCTGTGACCATTACCAGATGCTGGGAAAGGAACTGTGAGTGAATAGCTAGCACCCAGTGCTTGATACACAGAATCACAGAAACATTGCAGTTGGAAAAGCAATGATGTCACCACCATCACTGATGCTGGGGGCAGGCACTGGGTAGGTCTCAGACTGGACTCGACAGCAGATGGGAACCAGATAAAGCAGCGGAAGTCAGGAACTGGATTCAGAAGTGCCCAGACTGGGACTGAAGGCAGAATGGACAGAGTCCTCCTGGGACACCAGCCATTGGAGAAGTCAGTTTAACCCTGGTGATCCCTCAGCTGTATACTGGACATGATGTCCATGGGATGCAATCCCTTATTGGTCAGTTTAGGGTCATCTTTCCTGTCTTCTCCCCCTGACAAGTGCCACCTCTTTCTTCCTGCACTCCAGCATGGTGCCCAAGATTTAGCAATGCCCTTGGTCTGCAGAGAAGCAAGTCTAAGCCAGAGCCTTTCTGCAGCCCAATGCTTGGCAGTAACTCTCCCCATCAGTTTCTCACTGCTGGAAGCAGAGTGTCTGTGCAAACCTGCCCTCAGCTTCAGCACGTGCACTCACTGAGCAGAGCCTAAGCTGGAAAGTCAAATCACTGAGCAGAATTAGCACTGTTCTAGCTCCAACCAGGACACATCCCCACACTGACACCTGAACACTGGACGCTGAAGAATGGTTTAGTCAACCAGGGCTACGTTTAGAGGTAACTGAGAGCAGCAGGTACCTTCACATGGTGGTTAGATCCTCTTAGGACACAAGGTAGGACTCAGCACCCAAGGGAGTGTGTCTGTCCGCTGCCCACACAGCACTGCCTGCTGTCAGGTGGCCAGTTCAGACTTAAAACACCCAGAATCCATGAAAAAAACCAAATGTAACATTTTAGCCTTGCGTTTGGAGCGGGAGGATGGATTTAAGCACAATTTCTCCTCACTCCAGGAGCACACAGCAGCTTGATTACAACCACAGACATATTCAAATCAAGAAATGAAGGTGGGCAAGCTTCAGTGACTGACTTTGAGAGAAGCCACCCTTGGATTCACTTCCCTCTGCATAGCTTTTTCCTGTTAAAGTTCTAAAACATCACCAATGTCCACTTCCACAGCTACATGTCTGGACAGCAACATCTTCAATGCTGCTCTGCAGGCCTCCATCAAGTGGTTCTACTTGTCTCAATCTAAACAAACAAGCTCAGCTTAGCACCACATGGAAACCTCAGGGATCTATGCTGAAACAGCCCAGCTGGAGATGGTGCTACCTCCAAGTATGACTCTTGAAAATAACTGCTGGTAACAAGCAGGCAGATTTTCTCCCTGGCTGTTAAGAATTCACTAACCCAGCAATTACACAACTCCAACAGCAAAAAGAATGGATCTTGTAGCATAAGGCAAGCACTGCAGCCTGTTCAGGCTACTGGGCTTTGTCAGGTGGCTGTGACATGACTACGGAATTAGATCTAAAAATGATGTTGAAGATGGAACACATGCAGAAAATCATAGAAACATAGAATGGCAGGGGTTGGAAGGGACCTCTGGAGATCATTGAGTCCAACCCCCCTGCCCAAGCAGGACCACCTAGGGCAGGTCACACAGGATAACATCTAGATGGGTCTTAAAATTCTCTACAGCAGACTCCACAACTCCCGAGGGCTCCACTGCTCCATCATGCTTACAGTAAAGAAATTTCCCTTCCCTTCCTGTGTTGTAGTTTATTGCCCCTTGTCCTATCATACCCTTACAGTAGCCTTCCAGTATCTGAAGGGGCCTACAGGAAGTCTGGGGAGGGACTATTGACAAGGTCTTGTAATGACAGGACAAGGGGCAATGGGTTTGAACTGGCAGAAGGGAGACTGAAACTGGGTGTTAGGAGGAAGTTGTTTGCAATGAGGGTGGTGAGACACTGGCACAGGTTGCCCAGGTAGGTCACAGGTCACAGCATGGTCACAGGTGAAAAGCAAGGCTCAAAATGAACATCTAGGCTGCACAGATTAACCACACACTTAGCAAACTGTCTCAGTGACTGGTGTAAAGCTTTATATGTTGATGGTAAAGAGCCTAGACTTCATGCTCTGTTAGGTTTCTTCATTAAGGCATAAAAGACACCAAAAATTATTACATCTTTACAGTGAGGGTGGTGAGACACTGGCACAGGTTGCCCAGGGAAGTTGTGGCTGCTCCCTCCCTGGAGGTGTTCAAGGCCAGGTTGGATGAGGCCTTGAGACACCTGTGCTAGTGGAGGTGTCCCTGCCTATGGCAGGGGGTTGGAACTGGATGATCTTTGAGGTCCCTTCCAACCTTATCATTCTGTGATTCTACGATTCTATGATTCTATGACTCCACAACTCCCCTCGGCTCCACTGCTCCATCACTCTTACAGTAAAGAAATTTTTCTTCCCTTCCTGTGTTGCAGTTTATTGCCCCTTGTCCTATCACAGGACATCAAACCATCACAATTATCATGACTACAAAACTAAATCCATCAGGTTTTCCTCACCATCAGCCAGAGCTGGTGAAAGAAAGCAAAACTCTGTTAATTGAGCTGCCGCAACAAAATCAACATAAAACAGGAGTTCTCCATTCCCATGTGAGCAGTAGCACCAACAAGAGCTTGAACATTTCACAGCAGCCATTCCCCCTGCTGGTTTTAAAACCACTAAGAAGCCTCANTCCAGAACTGCACACAGTATGATGGAGCATGAAACAGCCTTTGCTTTCTTCAATACACATTATACTTTGTACATCGAGTTATTTCAACTTTTGTTTTATTATGACAATTTACATGTCATATTTATATGAAAGAAACGACAGGAGATATTATAACAGAAAAAAAAAAAACAAAAAACCAACCAAACCAAAAACACCAACCCAAAAAAAAAACATTGTGAAAGAAAAAAGTTACACAATTAGGCCTACAAGCTATAAAATGGCTTCAGGCCTAGCTTATACACAAAGAGTTCTGACCAGACTGTAGTGAGAGACAACGTTGAACAAATTCATTAACAAAAATATTGGCACCAGCCTTAACATTTGTTTTTTTTGGCTTTTTTTTTTTTTTTTAAACTTCATTTACAAGGAATACAGTATTTAATAAAACACTTGTGTACTGCAAATCTAAAAACATTGGCTGTTAATAAACTGCAGTTAACCCCTTGAGCACTGAGGCCACCATGACTTCCACTGGGGAAAACAAAAAAAAAAGGTTTTTTTCCACTGAAAAAAAGTCTTAAATGCATTGTGTTTTTCATGCACTGATGAGTGGTGTGGAGTGAGGGGGAACAGTGAAAGCACCACCCAGGTTAAGTGCAACAAGAACAACACTTCCAGTTTTTGCAACGTTATCTTCCCCCTCTCCCCCCTGCACACAGTGTGTGTCCCCTTGGCCCTTTCGCTTTGATATCATAGCAAGTCATGATTTGAAGAGAGACTCAAGAAACACAAGGGTTGAACTCTACCTAAGGAGCTCAGTTTGTGCAACTTCACCATGTTTAAAGAAAGCAAAATTGAGGCCAGCTGTGAATGAGGCCATTTTGAAGGAACTCAAAGGTTTCTTTGCAAACATATGAGCGGCACGCAGGAGTAAGACAAAACTCTGTTTCATGTAAGTAAAGCTGAGATTTTAAGAAGCCTATCTGTCAGGTTTGAGCTAACTCTCATGGAATACTGGAGGACAACCATTCTGCTAACTCTCATGGAATATTGGAGGACAGCCATTCTGCTAACTCTCATGGAATACTGGAGGACAGCCATTCTGCTAACTCTCATGGAATATTGGAGGAAACCATTCTGCTAACTCTCATGGAATACTGGAGGACAACCATTCTGCTCTCATGGAATATTGGAGGACAGCCATTCTGCTAACTCTCATGGAATATTGGAGGACAACCATTCTGCTCTCATGGAATACTGGAGAACAACCATTCTGCTAGCAAGTAGCTGACCTGTGTTACCTGGGATGCCGAATACACCTTGTGTTTGTCTGAGACCTGAGAACGGGGACATGGCGCTTCTGAATCGCGCACACACCACCTCCTGACTGCTGCAGGAGGGCTGTGGAGTACAGGTAGGGCTTAGCAACCACATTTTCCTTAACACGTCATGGTAAAGTGAGCTGGGGCAGGAGTACCATGTGAATGAGTAAAGATACTGTACAAGAGTTTTAGAGTCCATACAGTGAGTAGGAAATGGCAAACTAAACAAGGCTTCATGAGCTGATTTCCTTTTCTACCAGAGTAGCAGAGGAGTATCTAGAGAGGGCTTTACACTGCTCTAACTAACCAATGGTGCCCTGGTAACTAGGCCTACTGTGTTATAGCAGAAGGACTTTGTCCTCACAGAATCTTTACATTCTGACACACTGATCCAAGCTGAGTTGTGTAGGCCACAGGAACAAACAACAAAGCACACTGAGCGGACTCCGACCAATGTCCCCAGAGATAAGCATTGTCATGAAGACTCTGTGGACTGATCCTTGTCTTCTCCACATCCACACTGCACTGATGGAACACCACTGATTCCCTCAAGGAAGCAGACCACAAGTGGACTTCCCTGTCACTTGTCAGGCTGAGACAAGGATTCTCCTAAATGCAGACCTTCTGCTCGAAATCCAGTCTTTAAAGGGCGACTCAGAAGTAGCTTTTAGGCCTGTCCAAGTCTTGCCAATGGCATGAGTTTGCACACACATTTTTCCATTCCACTTTCCTCCATCCATTCCCCAGCTCCTGCTGTTGCCTGAAGAGGGCTCAGACAGCAGGAGAAAGCAACTGTGTCTGCACCTGGGGAAGCAGTGAGACTGACTATACACAAAGTGCTGCACAGTGCACGGCGTAAGCCCACCCAACGCGCAGAGTCACTGCACCGTCAGCCCTGGCTGGGAGCCTTTGGGGTCAGAGACAGCAAGAGCAGGCACGCTGGCACGCACACACCTCCACTGAGCACATGTCCCCTCCAGCTGCTGTGCTCTCCCTTCTCCTGCTCCTCAACTAAGGTCTGGGGTGCCAGCAAACTTTACTTACAATGATAGTCAAAAACCCGAGGTTGCAGGGCTTTCTTTTAATTGCAGTTCAACCTGGAGCCTTTACACCACATAATCAATTATAAAATCTTCTTACCTAGAGTGTTCTTTGTGGCCCCAGATGCTGCACACAATCTTTAAGTGTCAGGGTAAGCAACAAACATCTTCTGCAATATACAAAATAAGTTAAATTAACTCTGAAGCATTGGGACAATCAAGTCCCAAGCAGATATTTTCACTGTTTGGAACTCTCTTAGTTACACCTAATCTAAAGGAAGAGCTTGGCTAAGTGCTGCATGCATTCAGAAGTGACAGGTAACATTTGATAGCCCAACTGCTGGTGTCCAGCTTCAGAAAGAGTTTTCAATTGATAAAGATTTCTGAAGCTGGAGCTCTCTGCTAGGTCTCAGACTGGGGACTCAATTGCAAAGCACCAAAAATGAGTCATATAAATTTTTTCTTACAGCAGTAGATACTTGGCAGGGGGAGGAAATTCTGTTGGATATTTTTATTCTCTGCCTTCCAACATTTCATCCCTATCCCAAGTATTAGGGGAGGAAGAAAATTAAAAAAATGCAGGAAATGTGGGCTTGATCCTGCAAATCTTCAGGCAATACCCTAAATGCTTCTTCTATACAAGTTTTAAACTCTTGAGGAATTCCTTCAGGTGAATTACTGGAGTTTCCCCTTCCATATTCAACAAACATTACTGTTTTGGTTGAAGATATTTGCTCTTTTATACATACATATATATATATATATATATATATTTAGATATTTAAGGATTTTTCTCTACCCAGTGCATCAGAAGCATAAGTCAAATGTTAATAGCAACCTAGGGTGCACACTGCACCACTATACTCCTAACACAAGCCTAGGAACAGTAGTCGCTGCACATGTTCCAAGCCCAAATTTCAAGGCCTCTAGACTGCTGGTTTGAACTAGATGATATAAATTATATCTTGGTCAAACCAGTTTTGGGGGCTAGCTTCTGTGATTTACTGCCATGGTTTACTTAAGTTACTGTGTTCAAAGTGAATAAAAAACCAGTAGGTGCCATAAACAACCCTCATTCACTTTTCATAAAAGAAGTTTGTGAAAATGTGTCCTTTGAAACAATTCTTTGAAAGGTGAGACCAGACCTTCATACTGAAGGGCACTGAAACTCAAAAGTCAGAAGCACCTGAAAACAGAGGTACAAAGTGGACCGAAATGGACACCCTGACAATGGAACTATCAAAACTATTAAAACAGCTGCAGCACCTGGGCACCAACGGAGTTCAGATGCTCAAGGTGAAGGCAAAGCAGAACGAGGGCATCACTGCCATACAAGTTGTCTTTTGTGAACTTTTTACCCTTGAGATTGAGTAAGATCTTGCCAAGAGTTCAGACACACAGCAGCTGCAAAACAGAAGTGAAAACAAGTCCTACAAAGTCACTAGCTCTTGCTGTATAGAGATCAACTGAGATGCTTTAATGCAAAGAAATCTTGGGAGACGTACTTCATAAATGAGTAAATTAGGAAAAAAAAAAAAAAAAGCAGCTCCTGTTTCTCTTGAGAGCTGCTCAAACAGAGCAATCCTTTCATGAAAACAAAATCAGGAAGATGCAGTGATTTTATCAGGTAATTTAACACAAAAAACCAAACTACCACAGAGCTGATTGTTCAGCATTGACTTTCCTACGAGATTTCCACACTAAGGTGTTTGGAGGTTTTTTGGGTAGTTCAGTGATGTCATTTTCCATTTTTAGATCAAGAATCTGCTCAGGGTTAGAAGACTCAATAGCTAGAAGACAGCAAGTGCAGTGAAGCTTTGAGTTGTTAATTCCACCACCCTTCTGGTTAGATTAACACAGATGACAGAGCAGACCCAGTGCGCACTTTGTGTCACTGACAGTCACACAAGCAGCACGCAAGGAAAGTTTACCTCAGTGACAGACAAAAAGTCCATTCCTCCACTTGATTTATAGGTCCTTCCCCTCACCAATGCTAACTTCAGCTGCAGCTAGAAATCAATTCACTTTCTTCCTGATCAGTTATATATGCTGGAGAGTTTGCAGTTAAAAAAACCACAAAGCTTTTAGAGACAACCTGCATGGAACAAAGAGTTTGTTGTACAAATGCTTTGTATGCTCAGCCAACAGCTTTGTTCTTGTACTTTTAAATCCACTATGTTAAAAACCCAAAAATCTCCCTGGACAGTTTTCACTGTTTCTGATACAGTTTAAGCTTTATGTTAGCCCAAAGCCAAACAAAACATTTAACTGTCCATCTCACCATGAGTATAGAAGAGCACAAGACACTTAGGACCCCAGGAGGACATTTCCACTCACATACTCTAGCAGTGTGAACCCTGTGCAGCAGGCAAGAGGCCTCAGGTCAGAAACTGCCACCTTTCCAAGCAGGCTGTACACTGTCCACCAAGTAAGAAGCCTTAGAAGCAAGACATGTAAACGTGAGTTTCAATGTGTTAAAGACTTTCTAGGGCATCTTCTGCAGTTTCTACTTCCACAGCATTTCCTAAGGGGGAACTCTGGATCCCAGGGGATGAAGCTGTCTCAGGTACCAAAGGAAACTTCTTTAAAGACAGAAGAGTAAGCTACAGAAGGTAAAACTTAATATCTTGTCATCCTGCATTTTGAAAACTGCTCCTGGTGCAATCTTCAGCACTGTGATTCTGCTTCCTGGTCTCTGCATCACTCCCTAACTCAGTCTCCTGCTGGTCAGGATACTCAGTATTGTAACTCTTTTGTATTTTGCTACATTCACCATTACTTGTCTGCTAAGTACTTAACATCTGGGGCTGATTCTACAAGCAAGAGCATTTGCTACCGCACTGATCAGATACTAAAAGGCTCTGGTCGGGCAGCAAAGACAATATGGCACTGTCAAAGGACACGAGAAAGCATCGGTCACACCTGAAGCAGAGTTTGCACTGCAAGTGTTGAAAATGCACAGCAGTTATTAACACTGCAAAGTGGAAGCCAAATGTTCTTGCTTGTTTTAAACACAAGTGTATCACAAACATAGCAACACTACATTTAGGCCTCGCCTAAGCAAAGAAAAACAGTAGCTTAAAACGCCGCATGTACTTTTAAGAACTCAATTCTATCCTTATGTGGGTTTTCACTACCTTGTTTTAACATCTGCTCATGGAAACTTAATAGTTGACAGCAGTAAGGTGGAAAACTATTTAATTTTTAATGGAATTAAGTTCTCATTTAGGAAGAGTGATTTCTCAGTTTGTTAAATCACCAGCTTGCTTAGCACAGCAGGTAACAAGCTGTGTCTCTGCCGATTCTAGCTTGATAGCAGGACAGGTGCACTGCTAGAACCCAAAAGAATCACGGAGTGGTTCAGATAGAACTTGTGGACAAGGAGGTGGGGAAACAAACCCAAGGCCAGAAGGTAGGTAATGTTTTGGATCTAGGTTTTCTAGAGAGGTATTTAGTAAAGGACTAATGCCGGTTTCATCACAAGAAAACAGAAGTGCTTAATGACCAACTAGTAAATACAACATAATGGAAGGGAATCAGGTGGGGCAGGAAAGGAGAACTCACTCCTCAGTGGCAGCAGCAGTTTTGGTGCATCCATTGCCAGCAACAGATATAAACACCAGTCAAAAATCCGAATCTCAGAGCAAAAAGGATTCAGAGACGTGACCTTTTTGGATTTCAATGTTTGGCAGATGTCTGAGCTGTCTGTGTGCTAAAACATGGACAAATGCCACAGCCCGCATCTGAATTCAGAGTGAAGAGAAAACCAAATGCTACCCAAAACAAATTTCAGCTCTGCTCTCTATGTGCCCCATGCTGTTGGTGTTTTTATTCCTTTTGACAGCTTTTTTTTTTCCATGAATAAAAGCAGTTAGCACTTCGTGCCCACTCAGTGATGAGATGTCTGGGAGTCAAGCATTTTCTCTCAGAAAATAGTGCCTTCTTGAAATCAGTTGGTCACAGGACAATTATTAAAATGTATTTTAAGAAAAGTTCTACTGGCCAAAGGCCAACACTACATTCAAAACCTGCTAATACATCCAGGCAGATAAGTAAAATCAAAAGAAAACAAAAAAACAAAACAACAAAACAAAACAAAACCCCAAACCCCAAAACAAAACCCACACACAAACCCCCCAAATCAGAAAACCTCCCAAAGGAAAACTGTTCCATTTGTTTACTTCAATTTGAAGTAGATATTTAAGGACACGAATGGACCAGTCGTGGTTTATTGGATGACTCCTCTGATGCGCCGTCGCTCTGTGATCAACGCTGTCTGCACGAACAGATTTCATTCACGACACTCCAGCAGTGGTGGAACTCGAGTGGCCAGGCACAGCTACTGCAGGATTGAGTTGTTTTTTGGTGGTTTGTTTTTTTTTTTTTTGTCTGTACAAAGTTTGCAGCATGTCAAGATGCCATCCAGCTTACAGACTTAACTTCACGTGGAGATGTCCTCCCGCTAGACACCGTGCATCGAAGAGCGTCAGGGGGCCCACACCTGAGCCAGCTTTAGAAACCGATGGCTAGCATGTTTCGACTCTCAAGAACTTCATTACAGTACACTTTACTGTACAAACACTTTAAAGGATGTTTATTAGGAAAGTCTGCAAGTCATAGTGGATAGTAGAGTTCTTGTTTATGGTACCTTCTTGGACTCTAATAATTTGCTTTGCCTCCAGTATTAAAAATCAAACTGCTTCCATGAAGGTGAATACTAAAATGAGCTATGGTATGTTAACCTACAACTCACAAAATGCGACAGTACAGACATTAATTCCTTTTAACTGTCTGTTAATTTGTAATCTAAGTTGTGAACATTTAAATATAATATATATCTCATATGAAAAAAGCTAAAGCACAAGTGCTTCTGCACAACCCCCCCACCCCCACCCC
>WBNM01025930.1:23568-66887 GCA_013399055.1 Ramphastos sulfuratus | reverse complement strand
CTCCAAGATCAAAGAACCCAAAACTGTGTTGGTGGCAGCAGCCTCTGAACCACTTGTTAATCAGGCATGAGTTCCTCTTCCTCTCAGCATTCCTACCTGCAACTAAGGGTGCTGATGAAAAGATTACCTGTGCCCCTGATCCCTCAACTACTTTTCCCAGTGTCTTGAAGTCCCTTTTGATAGCCTTTAGTCCTCTGGTGTCGACCTCATCATTTCCCACCTGTATAACCAACAAGGGATAGTAATCAGAGGGCTGCACTTCATTAGGCAGCCTTCTGGTAACATCCCTGACCCGGGCCCCATATAGGCAGCAGACTTCCCTGTGGGAGGGGTCTGGGCAGCATACTGGGGCCTCTGTTCCTTTCAGGAGTCAGCAATAACAATTACCCTCCTCTTTTTCTTTTGGGTACCAATACTGATGCGAGGGGGGGACTGATTTATTTTAGTCAATCCCCCAGATGGTGTTACTTCTGCCTCCAAACTCACCTTGCCCTCAACTTCTAGTGTCCTATATCTGTTGTGCAAGGGCAACTGAGGGGGCGAGGGGGGTTGGAAGGGGTTTCCCTTGCCACTTCTGACAGGCCCCTGTGTCCATTCCCCCTTGTTTCTTGGGTCACTTCCCTCTGCTAAGGGGGTCTGCAGAGCCTGGTGCCATAAATCTAACTCCCTTTCACATTGCCTTATAGCCCTTAGCCTTTCCACTTCATCCTTCAGTTCAGCCACTAGGTTAAGCAGATCATTGATCTGCTCACACTTGTGAAAGGAGCTGCTTCAGGCAAGGGGATGTGGGCTGCTGGGGAGCTCCAATTCATGAGATGAAGCCCCAGATGTCACAAACAGCTGAAAGGCTTGTCAGAGCCTTGCAAGATCCTGATCTGCAGAGCGCTGCTGGGCCCCACGGAGACTTTTTGTTGCTGTGTGAAGATAAATCACTAGAAGAACATGCTTTGCCAGTGCCTCCTTGCAGCCTCAGCACCAGGCACTAGATGTCCTTGCATGCCGTGCTGCAGGCACGCAGCCCTCCCGTGCCACACAGGCTGCAGGTGTGGCATTTCCGCCAGGGTGAGGACCACAGGAGGATGATGCCCCTTGCCCAGCTCTGGTTTTGCAAGATGAAGGCTGCTTTGTCGGGGGGAAAGGCTCTTGCTGCTCTGCTCACCTTCATGCTTCTCTGGGGATGCCAGGTGAGGAGTTGCCCTGCTCTGAGGGGGACATTTTTGGTGAGATCCCAGTGAGCTCTCATCTGTGCATCCCAGCACCTGCAGCTCGAAGCCACTTAATGGTGATCCTATTAAATTATTTCAAGAACAGCCCTTTGTGGTGGGAAATCAATAGCTGCTTTGCAGGCCTGTTGTTGTCTCAGTGAAACCCATTAAATTACATGAGCTTGATACTAAAGTGGCAAACACAGCAACATTGGAAAATAACTTCACAGCCAGGAAACCAAATCATGTGCTCACAAAGTGATTTTGTGTGTGTGTGTGTGTGTGCTGGTTTGAGGCTAATCAGAATATTTTAATGGAGAAAATTATATTATAGGCTGTGAAAGGAAAATAATGGTGATGTCTACACTTCAAAGTCTTGGTCTTTCTAGCTTTTCATGCCTTCTCCTCTCTGCCGAGTAACCTCACTAACCACTCTGCTTCTAACCCCCCTGGCCAATCCTCCACATTCACCTTGCACATAAGCCAGACCCTGGGGTAAGGTATAGGGGTGGGGAGAAGGTGGAAGGGTGGTTGGGAGCCCCTCCTGGGGACTCTGATTTCTGGGAGGGGAGTTGTGTTTCTGTATTCCCTTTAACTTGTATATTTCTGTAAATATTCCTGTCTGTTGTGTATATCTCTGCTTGTATACTGTGCTAAGCTGTAAATAGAGCTTCAGTCCTTAACTTCCAGCCGGGTGAGTCTAGTCTGGGTCATTGTACAAAGTGGGGGGGGGGGTGGGGAACGCCCAAACCATCACATCGTGTGTGTGTGTGTGTGTTCAGTCATGATCAGGTCTGCAGAAATGGAAATTGTAACTCACCCAAACTCTTGGTGAATAATTGCTGGAGAGGTGTAAGATGTAAATAATACCCCTACTTCTGTCACTTTGAGGACAGCAAATGAGGACAACTTAAGTGCTGTGGGAAGAACAAATGCGCCCTGTGCTGGAGCAGCCTTGAGTGTACTACTAAATTGATGCCACCAGGCAGAGACCCAGGAGCCCACTGGAAGGCAGCAGGGATACCTGTGGATTCATGGAAACCCAGTAGAACCCCTGGGGCCTGCTGGGGCTCCAGCCACTCCTCCCAGCTTTGTATCATCAGTGAATTTGCTGAGAGTCCACTCCATCCCTACGTCTAGGGCAATGGTGATGTTGAGCAAGACTGGACCCAGTACTGACACCTTGGGAACACCACTAGCCAATGACCTGTCCTGATCCTCATTTGTGGTGTGTGCTTGTGGCAATGACCCCTCACCACTGGGTATCTCATGTAGGAGCATGTCCACCTGTGTAGGCAAATACACCAGCAAGCCCTGGAGTTACACAAAACTTCTGGTCTTGAGTGGCCTCAGAGCGGCTGAGGTGCCACCTGGCAGCTGATCGAGTGGTCACCAAGTGCAGCACAGTGTGCCAGGCTCCTCTGGCATTTTCACATTCAAGTTTTCCTCTGGCCACCCAAGGAACAGGTCAGGGTTGCTTCCAACCTTAGGCTCCAGCATGGTGCTGGGGCTGTGCGAAACGAGCTTGTAGATTCAAGCCTCCCTCAGCACAGGTTTTGTGCCAAAATTACTCCTGTTCCATACCTTCATTATTGCTTTGAGGACAGAGAGCAACGTTGCACGCAAAGGGATACACAATCAACTTTTATGCCCTTCTGAATAACCTCCTTGTTTTTAGCCATGGGATACCTATGTTCAAGAATAAGCAAGGTTTCAATTTTTTTCCTTTAAAGCAAGCATTCCTTCAGGCAGCTCTCAGTCAACATTCTATCCATGCCCTGGCTGTGCCCAGAGACCCTGCCCAGCCTCTGGCCAGAACAGCTTTGCCATTGTGCCTCTGTGGGCTACCCCAGAGAGAGTCCTTCTTATGTTGAAAGCTGCCACATTTTACTCTCCAAGTAGTAATTAGCAGCGTTTATTGTTCCAAATAAACAGGGGAAATCTTCTTGTCCTCCCACAAATGTGGTCAGAGGTGGGATCTGCTTGGCAAAGGAAGGGATTGCTGTAGTAATTAATTATGAAGGGCATGAGCAATGGGAAACATGCTAGTCCTTCCCTCTTCTGCTATGAAGAAGCTTCACAGCTCCAATTTAATTACATTTACAGACACTTCTTGTCCATTAAAATAATATAAATTAACATTTTTATGGGAAGAACATGAGGTCAATAGTAAACAGGCTTTAATTTCTTTAGGTGCAATAACTCAACTGATTTTTAATTGATGCTCATGCCCACACACAGGCTTATGAATCTGAAACTCTGTAATTCCCCATTTCTGTGCTTTGTGACCTGTTAGGTTGTATCTCTGATAACTCATATCTCTATATGAGATCTACCAGGCATGAGAAACAAAGGGTAATTTGGAAAGGTCACATGGAATGGATTAGCTTATTCCAAGGGCCCTTAATAGTTCTGACCTAAATTACATGTGTGAAAAAAAAAATATTTTGGCTTGCTTTACTTCCACACTGTTGTAAGTAATAAACATTCAAGAAAAAAAGTGACAGTAGCTGTTCCCTACAACTACATGATCCTAAGCTCTATCAGGTCCATGGCCTGTGGCTGTAAGCACAGGCAGGTCAGTTTGGGTGCTAAATGCTCTTTTTCTCTGTTGTCGAAGCCACAGAGCTGGGTGATGTCCCCTTAACACCCAAGCAAGCAAGGAAGGCCACCAAAATAAACCAAACCACCACTTCCTGAATGCATTTAGCAGCCATCAGCAGAAAGGGCTTACCTCCTGCTTCCCTGCATCCCTGCACCACATTATAGCAAAAGTACAATATCCTTTGGGGCTTAAGATTCTGATCCATGGCAGGACCTGGATCAGAACTCCCAGTTCCCAGTAGCTGAGGTGGACTCAGCCCTGTATTGAGTGTGTCCCCCAAACCATGAGTTCTTCATGGTTCTTCCTTCTCCTCAGCTTGCAGAGGAGAGAGAGTTTGTTGTATTTTTTAGGAGTTAACACACATTGCAGATGTGTGTGGTTTGCTTGGGTCTCCTTCAGTTCAGACTTCTGTGTTCCCTTGGTGGTGTTGGCAGTGTGGCATTTTCCAGCTGGAGTATCGATCCCTTATAAAGTCCCCTGGTGCTTACATGTTGCCTTGTAATAAACATAAATTATGTTATGCAGGGACTAAAGCAGCCTTTCAGCCTCTAGTCTGGGCAGGAGCTTCTTGCTCTACTTCACTTCTATCTCTGTGACAGGATTGCCATTTCTTCTTCCTTCCACAGAACCATTGGGTAAGTCTCAATTCCCTGGGTCATTAGTAAATATTAGTAAGTCATATGTGACATTTTGCACTAAATGAGGCTGCAGGTCCTGCCTGTTGGAAGGTTTTAATTATATCAAGCTCCCTGCTGTGTGCAGAGGGGCAGGGGGGAGAAGGCAGGATTCAAAGGGGAGATGAAAGCTGCTCTCTCTGCCTGCCACGCTGGGGTGCAGGCAGGACTTCTGCTCTGTCTCGGACCTTTCTTTCAGAGAAGCCCTTGGTTTCTTTAGGTAGCTTCTCATCTCAAATTACAGCACGTGTTTAGAGCTTCTGCTCCAACAGCCTTTCCAGAAGCTGCTGGAAAATGCTGAGTGTAGCACATGAAATCTCTGTGAATGTCTGTAGAGCAAACATTCACGGTGGTGAAGCAATGATTTTTGCTGAGCATCACATGTGTCAGGGAGGAAAAACTGCTGGGCTGAGACCAGACTTGAAACTGGGTGGCAACAGCCTTTTCTGGAGATCTTTGAGTTTCTGGCTTGGAGCTGATAGTGAGGAGGATAGGGCTGATCTCTCCTAGCCTTCAATAACCTTACCATTCTTACTGTAGCCTTCACTGATAAGGCCATAGTGATCTGGGATCGTGTGTGTGCCCAGCTAGCACAGCAGTGGGAAAGCTCACCATTAAATGTCAAGGAAGAGAAGGTGCAGCTGCTGCTGCTGGGTGCTGCAAGGCCTGACAGGTCTGGGCCTATCAAGACCTGCAATTGCTGTTCAATGCTTTCACTTGAATGCTGGGTTTCACTTTGCCTGGGTTTAACTGTGCCTTTTGTTGTCTCCTTTCTATTCTCTCCTGTATGTTCCCATGTTGCTAAGCATCTGTGTTACATGTATGCATAAAGCTTTCATGGCATGCAGTGGCTGCTCTGGGTCCTCTACTCTTCATCTTCAATGAAAGAGCAAAAAGTGTGCTGGATGCCAGAGAGCCACTGCTAAAGAGATGTTTCACCATCTGACTAAAGAGGCAGACAGATTTCAAAACCATATTGTCTCCACTTGTCCATCACTTGTTTGACTTCTTCTTCTGGCTCTAGTTGATGGCTGCTTGCCAGAGACATGGACAGTGCATAACCAGTAGCAAATAGTGAAAGAAGAGGCTGGCAAAACTGCTGTTCCTTGGCTGCAGTTGTGCTTATTTGCACAGATCAGGCAGTGTCCCCTTTTGCTTGGCAAGAAGCAAGGAGTGAGTTTTGCCACACTGAGCCTAACCTGAGGTCTGTGTTTCTGCCCTTCCTCTTGGCTGTGTTGTGTTATGTGGACAGAGACCAGCCTGAGCATATGCCATGAAGGTTCCTGTGCTTTCTTACCTGGCTCAGGTGGGTAGTAACTGTCTTTCCCATTTTTTCCTCAAAGGGAGACTTTAACCACATGGAAACTTGGTAATAACTGAGCTCCCAGCAACACAGCCCAGCACAAATAGTTGCCTTCTTCATGAGTGGCTGAAACTTTTTCTATCTAGATCCAGTTATGAGGAAAATCAAGTGTTTAAATGCCATAGAGCTGGTTTTGACTTTACCAAGAACTGATTTCAAACAAAAGCACAGAAATAGCCCTGAACCTCCAAGCCACCTAATGAATCTTCAGGGCACACAGAAAGGAAAATTCAAAGAACCTTATTAATAAACTTATGCAGTAAATTCAGAGAAGGAGCATATGGTAAACCTAAACTGAGAGTGATTAATAAAGCTTGAATCAGGCATTTAGCAGAGGGCTGAAGGAGATAGAAGCATGTGGTTAGCCTGAGGATGGTGAAGGAATAAGAGTGAAAGAAGCTGACTGGCAGCAGCCAGTGGTCAGTGTGGAGATCCAGCCCTCCTAAGGGCATGGCAAGAGATATTTTGCCTTTGATTGTCTTTGCTGTGAGATGTGAGTAGGGACCGAATGATGGATGGGATTATACCAACCTGCTCAGAGTATTCCTGTAAATGAGCACAGAGCCATCAAAGCACTTCATACAGGTCCCACCAGGCAGGTTAAACTCCTTGAAGTGCCCCATGTATTGAAAAGCCTTTCAAGATTCCCCAACCATTATCCCCATACTCCATCAGAGAGAACTAAGCTCCCACTAGCTTGTCTTTGAGCAACAGTTGAAAGAAAAAAAAATGTGCCCAAACTTACCACCTCAAACCCAAAAGTTTCACTCTAATTTACCTGAATAAAGATGGATGGTTAGAAGAAGAGACTAAATGACACCTCCAAGTAGGCTTTGCTGGGGGATCTGTTCTCTGGTGCACTGTTCTGTTTAAAGAAATAATTTATTGATGATTATTTGTCTTAAAACAGTAGCTGGTCAGGCCTTTTGGAGAGATCATGCTGTTCCTCACTTGGACATCAAGCACAGGGCTCGGTGTGGGAAGTGTGTAATGCTTGCATGAGGCTGCTAGGCTTGCTGGCTCCTCCATCAGAGCAGTTCAGATCTGGGGACATGGCCCTTGTGGGGCATGAAGTTCCATAGAGCTGCCTGTGAAAGGGTCTGGCTGCTGTAGGGAGAAAGGCCATTTGGAGCTGTTCCAGCACTCTGGAAAACCCTCCAAGAGGGTCTAGGTCTGAGCTCTCTGGCTTCAATGCCTTTCTGGGTCTGAACTCAAACTGGGATCATCTCCTCAAATGTAATGGGGGGAGACAAAATCACTTTTTTTTTGCCAGAAGACTTATTGCCCCTATTGCAGGTGCAGATCTTGACCTGTGTAATTGAGCACAGGACAATTACAAAGGAGAATCACACATGATTAGAAATTAGAAATACCTGCCCAGGTGAGCACTGTGTTGGCTCTGTAGCTGGGAATGCTGTAGTATCCCAGCTGAAATCACTGGCTAGTTGCTGTATAGGGACTTTCTGGAGTAGAGGCTGGGGGTCAGGGGCAAGTTTTAATTCCTAGCAAGAAAGTCATTGCAGCAGCTGCTAAAATTAAGAAATTAAGGAGGCTGCAGAGGGAAGAGGGCGTTGAGGGGAATGCTCTTTTTAGAATCACAAAGAAAAAAAAAAAGAAAAAGAAAAAGAAAAAAAAGAAAAGAAGCCTAAAAATGATGTTTGGTGTTGGAATAGAGGGGCTGTATGAGGCTGCTCTCGATTGACCTCCCCCCAACCCAAAAATCCCTCCTTTACTCTTCGGGCAGGAGCCCTCCTGCCGGCCGGGTCCGCCCCTGCCCGCCGCTCGCGGTGTGAGAAGGAGGAGGAGATGGGAGGAGGGGGGAGCCCCCAGCTCAGGCATGAGGCCGGGCTGAGCGATGTGCGAGCAGGCAGCGCGGTACTGCCGGGCCGGCGTGCAGAGGCTGCTGCGCAAGCCGCCGCCGGCGCTCCGGGGGCTGGACGGGCTGCTGCGCTGGGTCGGAGCCAGGATGGTCGACAAGGGCCTCGCAGAGAGGGAGCTGCTCAGCTCGGGGGCCGCAGCCGAGCAGAGGAAGGGCACCTCCGTCATCCTCGATGTGAGTGAGTGGTCCCCGCGTCCCGCACCCCTGGGCCCGGCGGGTGGCATGCCGGCTGCTACCTCCCTCCCCGCCCGCATCCTGCACCGGCTCGGTATCAGGGTTATTCCTCGAGTCCTGCACTCCGGACTTGTTGGGGACGGCAACCGCTTTTCCAGGTCCTGCATCGGCTGGACCAGCTGGGATGGGGCGGGGGGGTGGGGGGGCGGCACTGTAGGTCCTTAATACTGGTAATCTTGGACCTGGCAGGGTCCTACTCTTACTTCTACTTGTCCTGCAACCCGAAGCTGAGCAGACCTTCTCTGCCTGGAATCTCGCATCCGCCCTTTACCGGGGTCCCGCATGCCCCTTACCAGGGACCCGCACCCATCCCGCCAGCTCGGACTCGGTGTAAATTCCCGTGTCTTGCATCCTTGGGTCCAGCCCCTCCCTGCCCGGCTGGGCAAGAGGCTGCAACCTGGCTCCTCTCTCCCCTTGCTCGGCTCCTGCAACCACAGGCTGCTCGGGCACGGGTGTGCGCTGTGGTTCCTGCACCCTCGTTGCCGGATCCTTGCACCTCGCACCGGCTTGGTATCAGGGTTATTCCTTGGATTCTGTACCCCTAGCCGATTGTGCACGGGGTGCAGCCCAAGTCATGCATCTCCTGGCAGACTGGGTGCAGGAGCATCCAAGTCTGGCAACCGCTTTGCAGATACAGTGCCCCTGAGCTTGTTGGAGATGGGGGTGCAGTTCAAACCCTGCACCCACTTGTCCAGCTCTTGCACACTCTAAACTGGGTGGGCACTGGGGGTGCAGCCTGAGTCCTTCATCTCCTTGCCCTGTACATTGTGGGAGAGTCGGGGGTAGGGTGCACCTTGGGTGTGGAAGTACAGCGTGGATCCTGTACCCCCTTTCTTGAGTCCTGCACCCCCCAGAAGTGGAAAGGCATGAAGGTGCAGCCTGGGTCCTGGTTTGGTTTTCTTCTTTTTTTTTTTTTCTTTTTTCCCAGATGGACATAGGGGTGCAACCTATATCCTTTAGCTCTGTGCCAGGATCCTGTCTACCCTCTGAACCAACTAGGTATGGGAGTGCACCGCAGGCTCTACAACTCTTTCTCTGGGCCCTGCATCCTCTGGGCCAGCTATGATGAGGATGCACTGTAGGTCTTTAATCCTAGTATTAGTGTGACTGGATAGGGATGCAGGACTCTTTAAGTCCTGTGAATCTCCAAGTCTTTTGCCGTGGGTTGCCCCGGGTTGGCCGGGCACAGGAGTGCATCCTGGCTCCTGCACCTGCCCCACATTCTGCACCCGAGTCCTTGAAGCTGTGAGAGGCTGTGTAGCAGGAGCTGTGCAGTCTGGTTCCGGATACCTGTGGGTGTGTGGGACCCGGGGCTCCCTTGCTTAGGTTTGGGGGGACAGGCAGTGGTGTGCTTAATGCCTGGGCTGTGGTTTTTACAGACGTCCTGATTAGGGAGCTAACGAGGCTATTTGCACTTAAATGAATTGGGAGAATGGGGTGGAATCAACCCGGAGACCAAAGGGTGTAATTACACAGTCATTCTGCGGCATCTAGTAATTAAACACATAGATCCTCTGCTTTGCTATCTTTTCGCTTTAAAAAAAAAAAAAAAAACCCAACCCACAACAAAAACAAACAAAACCACACAACAAAACAACCACAAAAAAAACCCCCCACAAAAGTAGTGAATGCAAAAATAAACTGCTGAGGCATTTGCTGTAGTAAAGGATAACTCACACTCTCCTGTGGATTCATTTGAGTTAGGCAGTAGTAGCTTTTCCAAACAAACCTTTACGTCTTCTAAAGAATTTTGTAAATCTTCTGCCATGTCCCTGGTGGGCATTGACATGGGGTGGTGAGCCTGAACCTCATTACAGCTTTGAGCATCCTGGGCTGGTAGGCATTTCTGTTCCCAGAATGAACCAGTATGTCTGGGTCTACTGAGGTACTAAAAGCAGATAGGGGAGCAGAGAGCTCGATGGATGGATCTGCCTGGTGAGATGGGCTGGCAGATGGACAGCAGTGGGGGTGTAGGCAATGCTGCTGCGTGGGGAAACTGAAAGGACAAATCCAATTAGTGCCCCTATGGGGAAACTGAAAGGGCAAAACCAACTAGTGCCCTTATGTCCTTTAAGTTAATTTGTTTGGGTATTTTGTTTTGGCTGTTTGTTTTTTTTCCCCTGCCCTGAAATTACAAATATTTCACAGCAACCTGGAATCTGAACTTCAGAGCATAAATGAAATTGGAAAGCACCACTAAGTTTATACAAGAGATTCTTGAGTTTCCACCAATAATTATATCTTTTCTGTTCAATTTTACCATCTTTCAATGGATTTTTTTTTTTCCACTTTGAGGTCTAAGCTGAGAAAATGAGCCATGAACTTTCAGGATGGCTTAACTGGTGGGAAATACAATAGAACGGGATGTGCAGCTCCTGCTCTTTTTTTCCTGTCACAATGGGACCAGGAGCCCTTTCTCATCTAATGAAAGTAGAAATGGATCCTAGAAATGTAAGGTTTGAGGTTATGTTCCTCCTCCCTTAGAACTCACTTCTCTCTTTTTTCCTCCAGCTACAATTGAAACACCAACCGAAGCTGTGGCTTCACTGTAATAGGCTCTTCAAGTGCACTGTAAGACCCTCTCCTTTCATACAAAGAATCTACACACAGGAAAATTAACATTTTCACACATTAGCAGGAAAGTTTCCAATTAACTCATTCCTGTTCTTGCATTACTTGGATGTGCTGGGGAGGCAGCGAGTCCCAGCTAGGCAGCAGTGCAAGCTCTTCAGTGAGTAGGGATGAATTCAAAGACCTAGCAGGTTGTACATTTAGCCAACAGGTTTGTGTGAGCTGCTGTGCAGTGTAGGCAGTTCACTAGGGGCTAGGGAAGGAGTGGCATGGTTGGGTTTGGTTATGAATATTGGATAAAGTCACTTAGTCACTTTTTCTCTCTCTTCTGTCCTGCTTTTTTTTTGTCTTGACCATCCCCAATATACTTGTTCTGACTCCTCCAGATCATGTGGGTAGCTGATGGGTATGTAAAAGGTTCTTCATGCCCTTTCCACCAGAAAAATGAAACAGATGAGGAGAAACAAAATACAAGCAGGGAGTCAGGTGTCTCTGCCTTCACAGTACCACAGAATGGTAGGGGTTGGAAGTGACCTCTACCCCAAGCCCCTTATCAAAGTAGGTTCTCCTATGGCAAGCCACACAGGAGCACATCCAGATGGGCCTCGAAAGTCTCCAGAGAAAGAGACTCCACAACTTGTCTGGACAGCCTGTTCCAGTGCTCTGTCACCCTCACAGAAATGATTTTTTTCCTCATGTTGAGGTGCAACCTCCTGGGTTCCACTTTGTGTCTTGTCCCTTGTTCTGTGACCGGGAACCTGTGAAAAGAGACTGGCCCCATCTTCCTGACACCTTAAAGGACTGATCAGATACTTTCTCAGCCTTCTCTTTTCCATGGTAAACAGCCCAGGTCTCAGCCTTTCCTCATAAGGGAGATACTTTATTCCCTTAATCATCCTCATAGGCTCTGTTGGACTCTCTCCAGTAGTTCCTTGTCTCAAATTCGAGAGCCCAGAGCTGGGCACAATCCTCCCCATGTGGCCTCACCAGGGCAGAGTAAAGGGCCAAGAGGACCTCCCCCAGCCTGGCTACTGGCACTTGGAGGATAAATCTTAACTTTGAGCTAGTGTTTCAGCATTGTTCTTTCAATTTGCCCGTGTCATTTTAGGTAAGGGGTTAAAAAAGGTTGGGTAATGTTTACTAATTGAGCTCAAAATCATAGGCTTCCAAGGGTAAAACAGTAGTTAAAATTGTGGATCAACTAAACCCTGCAAGAGAAGTAATGAAGAAGGTAATTGAGCCCTAACCATTTCCTAAAATAGGCAGCAAGTAAAACAAACTAGGGAAACTCTTCAGTGGTGGTAGCAGATCAAGCAGAGGTGATGTGTCAGTCTAGGAACCTGGAAAACATCACTTTGCATTTAGTGGTCAGCTCTTTCAAATTGCCAGAGGGGATGGAATGGGGCCAAGGATTGCACCCATCCTGTGCTTGCCCTTGGGTGTCTGTCTCAAGATGGTTGTTTCCTGAGTCTGGATGGCACATGGCTCCTCCATCTGTGAGAGCCACAAGCTCAGGGTTGACAGCATGTGTAATCTGCTGTAGCTAACTAGTGTCTATCTGCAGTTTATGATGTGAGGTTGTGGTAACACTACACTCTCTCTCTGCCTTCTGGGCTGCTCGAAGGTGCCCTGAGCTTCAATCTGCACTCAGGAGGTCAAAACTCCATTATAAAAGGAAGCTGAAACTGTCTCAGTCCTGCTTACATCTGTGCCTGATGACTGACATTTTCAGTCCAGAACAAACCCTCCAATGCCACAAGACTCATGTAGAGGAGAATATAGTGAGTATAGTGTGTGTGCAAACCTGTATCAGAACACATTTACTGAGGGTGAATGAGTCCTCATGCAATGTAGGCATGGAAGATGTCTAGACAGTTATTGGCTCTGTCTGGGAGCACTTCAGTCCTGACCAACTATCTTTACTCATCTCTTCTTATCTTTGTGTCACTGTCAAAAACCTATGTTGACCACCTGAGTGGTCACAGCTTGGGTTCCAGCTGAGCTCCAGCTTGGGTAAGACCTGGTCAGTCACAGCAGGTGACTGCCCCATCTAGTTTACACCAGGCAGAGCCCACTGAAGACCTCATCTCCTACTCGACATCTAAAATAAGGGCCAGGCTTAGGTATGAGTAAGCATCCCTGTGGCAGGACTCTGAGCTCCAAGGAGTGGTGACATCTCTTCTACCTTTCTGGCTTTGCCAGTAATTCACAGCTTCTGGGCTTTGTTTTAAATACCCCTATGGAAAGTAATGCCATTCATTTCAGGTCCTTTTTCTGCCTTCTTCAACACAGTCAGAAAGATAATTTCTCATTTCAAACCCAACTCTTTTGCTTATGACTCCTCATGCACCCCCTCCTACAAGAACAAATCTGATTTGCACTTCTTCATCCCCAGAGGATCAAGTGAAGTGTTTGGATGCAGAGGATTTGGTTTGTGCCAAGGGTGTGTTCCCAAATGTAGATCCAAGAAGTGGCACAGTTTGCCAGTTGCTTTATAAATGATGCAGTTTCCAGTGCAACCCAAACTAACAAAGCTATTGCAGGCAGAGGGATCCCTTCTGAGTCCCCTTCTGCCTTGACCTGTTCCCTTCTGCTTTTAAGATCGATTCACTTCCCTTGTGTCCTCATTTACCTTCCCCCTTCTCTGACTGAACTGGGAAAGCTGTTTTTCTTCTCTTTCATCCTCCCTACGTGAAATGCATGGTTTGAAATTGTCCCCTTGAGCCATGCTGGCAGGGCACAGCTGAAAATCAGGGGCAGGGACTAGCTGGGCTCTCTGCATTCAAGAATTTCTCACTGCAGGGTACATAATCATATGGAAAAATCCATCCTCTTCAGAGCTCTATAAGTGAGCTCTTGAAGTGGACTTGCAACCAGGGACAGTGTTGATGGGAAAGTAACTTCTAGTGCTGTGTAGATGGTAACATCAAATGCAACTCTTGCCTATCTCATGCAACTTTTATTTAGGACAGCTAGACAGAGTCAAAGGAGAAGGTGAGAGTGAAAGGAGAGGCTAGGACATGGTGCTAACTGCTCTTCTCTTGGGGAAGAAAAATGATTTGCTTTGGAGTGGGAAAAATGCCATGAAACCTGGAGCTCTGTAACATCCTTGCTTTGGAGGGGAAGCCACTCTGGATGGGAGACCATTTCTGCATCGGTGGCATATTTGTTACTGAATCACCTGAATCAAACCTTGCTCCTTGCATGGGGAAAGCTCATTAGCCTGATGATGTTTAATGATGCAGTCCAAAGTGGCAAAGCTTTGGGTCATTATTTTCTCACATCAGTGCTGGAAAGAGCAACACAGAGGGGCTGTAGCAAGGGAAATTCCTACCAGTACCTTGGGTTAGAGAGTTAAAGGCCATCATACCTGATGTAAATCCTTGTCTTCTCTTCAGATGAGGTGTGGAGACTTGTAGGGAGAGGAATGAAAAGGAAGAACAGGAATGTAGGAACACGCTGAACGGATGGATTGAACTTGTAGGTATCACACAGTATCAGCAAGGTTGGAAGAGACCTCAAAGATCATCAAGTCCAACCCATTACCACAGACCTCAAGACTAGACCATGGCACCAAGTGCCACGTCCAAACCTGCCTTGAACACCTCCAGGGATGGTGACTCCACCACTTCCCTGGGCAGCCCATTCCAGTGGGGAATGACTCTCTCAGTGAAGAACTTTCTCCTCACCTGCAGCCTAAACTTCCCCTGGCACAGCTTGAGACTGTGTCCTCTTGTTCTGGTGCTGGTTGCCTGAGAGAAGAAAGCAACCTCCTCCTGGTATGTCTGGCTACCTGGATGCCTTCTTCACCCACAGGCTTTCCTCCCCTGGGAGACTTAGAATTTTGTTTGTCCTTGAGTCTCCATCAAGATTGTGATGGAAAAAAAACCAAAAAACTTCTAGCTCAGCTGCATTCTCTTTTAAGTCAACGTCATATTAACCTGCTGAAGGGATAATAAACTCTACAAAGCCTGTAATAACTCTTGGGCTTGTTAGGAGAGCGCTTGTGTGAATTTAATAAAATCTCTGAGAAAACTTCCATTAAGCAGCCTCCAGCGTCACACATTCTCATCCAGGAGCTTTGAGAAGGCAGAACTGAATGTTTAAATTTGAAGCCATCAATTTGTTTTCCAGTTTATTATTACCACTAGCATTTGGAATTGCTTGCTTCTGCCAGCCCAGTGTCTGCAGCAGCCATTTGAGAGTACAGCAAAAATGTACATTTTCCAAAAGCTATTGGAAATCTTGACTGAGGCTGCTTGCCCTGAATAAAATGGAGTTTCAATTCATCCAAACACCTGGTGAATGGAACAAGTGAGCTGCAGACAGCAATCTGCATGCATTGCCTCTCTAAATCTAGTTAAATGGGTGTGTCCTGTGGGCTCACCCTGCTCTTCAGGAGACTTGCTGATTAGGTTTAAAGCATAGCTCAGGGGAAGATGGTTGTTTTAGTACTTTTTGTATGGGGTAATTTCTCATTTACCATCTGAAAGTGGTGCATTGCCTTGAGGTTGGAGAACTGGGAGTGATGGACTGTAAAGAGCATCCCTGCTCTGCAGTGCTGCTGGCTCTTGTTTCTCAAGCCCTTGTCCACTAGGGACCATCCTGGGCTGGGGTGGAGGCAGAGGAAGCCAATTGCTGACGAGGGCCTGGTAGGACAGGGTATTTCTCCATCAATATTTCATCACTTCCATTCTTATTGCTGCCCTGACTAAGTCTAAGTGACTTGGCTGCTGAGAGCAGCAGTGATGGAATTCCTGCAAGCCTGCAGAGAGCGACTGCAGGATGGGCCAGCTTTGCAGGCTCTGTGTTGGAGATGATGCAGAATCCTTCCTTATCTCCTCTTCTTCCTGCAATTCATTGGAGCTTTCCTTTCCCAGAGCTCCCCAGGAGTCTGGCACTGAGCTGCCCACAGGGTTTTGCCCCACTGCTCTGTAGGGGAGCTGTGAGGAGGTGACATTTCCCTTTCTATCACATTTCCTTCAGAGGACCAGCACACAGACTATACATTCCTGTATGGCCTCTCCTAGGTGAACCTGCTTTGACAGGGGAGTTGGATGGGGTGAGGTCCAGAGGGCACTTCCAACTCCTCCCATTCTGTAATTCTGTGAAAGCACACCACATCTTTCCTGCAACAAACAACTAATTCAAGACATGAATGGAGGGCATCTTCTAGTTGTGTGTGGGAGGGCACCCTTGTTTGCTGAGTAAGAGCATAAATCCTGGGCCTTCACAGAAGCAGAATTTTTGGCTGCATCACCAGTCTATCACAGTGCCTATTATGTCTCTGTCAGCCTCCTGATGCTCGTTCCCATGTTCCTGCCGTGATGTACTGCCTGCCTCCGCTGACAGATGACTTTATCTTAAATTGCTTTCCCTCCAGGTGTCTTGTTTTAAATTTCTGCCCCTGTGCAAATTTTAGAGNAGCTCAGGGGAAGATGGTTGTTTTAGTACTTTTTGTATGGGGTAATTTCTCATTTACCATCTGAAAGTGGTGCATTGCCTTGAGGTTGGAGAACTGGGAGTGATGGACTGTAAAGAGCATCCCTGCTCTGCAGTGCTGCTGGCTCTTGTTTCTCAAGCCCTTGTCCACTAGGGACCATCCTGGGCTGGGGTGGAGGCAGAGGAAGCCAATTGCTGACGAGGGCCTGGTAGGACAGGGTATTTCTCCATCAATATTTCATCACTTCCATTCTTATTGCTGCCCTGACTAAGTCTAAGTGACTTGGCTGCTGAGAGCAGCAGTGATGGAATTCCTGCAAGCCTGCAGAGAGCGACTGCAGGATGGGCCAGCTTTGCAGGCTCTGTGTTGGAGATGATGCAGAATCCTTCCTTATCTCCTCTTCTTCCTGCAATTCATTGGAGCTTTCCTTTCCCAGAGCTCCCCAGGAGTCTGGCACTGAGCTGCCCACAGGGTTTTGCCCCACTGCTCTGTAGGGGAGCTGTGAGGAGGTGACATTTCCCTTTCTATCACATTTCCTTCAGAGGACCAGCACACAGACTATACATTCCTGTATGGCCTCTCCTAGGTGAACCTGCTTTGACAGGGGAGTTGGATGGGGTGAGGTCCAGAGGGCACTTCCAACTCCTCCCATTCTGTAATTCTGTGAAAGCACACCACATCTTTCCTGCAACAAACAACTAATTCAAGACATGAATGGAGGGCATCTTCTAGTTGTGTGTGGGAGGGCACCCTTGTTTGCTGAGTAAGAGCATAAATCCTGGGCCTTCACAGAAGCAGAATTTTTGGCTGCATCACCAGTCTATCACAGTGCCTATTATGTCTCTGTCAGCCTCCTGATGCTCGTTCCCATGTTCCTGCCGTGATGTACTGCCTGCCTCCGCTGACAGATGACTTTATCTTAAATTGCTTTCCCTCCAGGTGTCTTGTTTTAAATTTCTGCCCCTGTGCAAATTTTAGAGGGTCCAATTAAGTTGAAAGAATAAATCTTGCTCATTAGCAACGAAAACTAAACAGCTTGGTCCAGTAGAATGAAACTTGGTAGGTAACGCAGCTGATGCGATCTTCTGTCAATGTGTTCATTTACAGTCATACTTTCTAGGGGGATCTGGGAGAGTTAAAGCCCTAAAAAGTTCACTTACTGAGAATGGACATAAATACTCCCATTTCTCAACATTTTCTTCATTTCTTTATATTTTCCCTCTTGCTCTAAGTGTTCATTGCAAGGTTGGTGGCTCTGCAGAGCAGACTGCTGCAGATTGAGCCTTTTTCCCACTTGAGGTTACATTTTATTTTATTTTATGTGATTTTATTTTATGTGATTTTATTTTATGTGATTTTATTTTATGTGATTTTATTTTATGTGATTTTATTTTATGTGATTTTATTTTATGTGATTTTATTTTATGTGATTTTATTTTATGTGATTTTATTTTATGTGATTTTATTTTATGTGATTTTATTTTATGTGATTTTATTTTATGTGATTTTATTTTATGTGATTTTATTTTATGTGATTTTATTTTATGTGATTTTATTTTATGTGATTTTATTTTATGTGATTTTATTTTATGTGATTTTATTTTATGTGATTTTATTTTATGTGATTTTATTTTATGTGATTTTATTTTATGTGATTTTATTTTATGTGATTTTATTTTATGTGATTTTATTTTATGTGATTTTATTTTTATTTTTACTTTTATTTTATGTGATTTTATTATCATAGAATCAACCAGGTTGAAAGAGACCTCCAAGATCATCCAGTCCAACCTAGCACCCAGCTCTATCCAATCAACTAGACCATGGCACTAAGTGCCTCATGCAGTCTTTTCTTGAGCATCTCCATGGACAGCGACTCCACCACCTCCCTGGGCAACCCATTCTAATGCCAATCACTCTCTCTGTGAAGAACTTCCTCCTAATATCCAGCCTAGACCTCCCCTGGCACAACTTGAGACTGTTTTATTTTATTTTTACTTAATTTTTTTAAAAAAAATTTATTTTATTTGCTTTTTTGCCTCCCCATTCTCCCTCTGCCTAGTGTGGTGGCCATCTCCCACAGGACACTAAAGCAGACATTCTTGTTTCTTGGTTAGGCTTGATGTAATGTCTTTGCTTCAAAACAGTGAAAGCAGTAAGAGAAGGATGTGGCAATGAAATAAAAACCATAAAAACCTTTTGTCTGTAAGTGCTCATGAGGAATGAAGAGTTGGGGTGTCCAAACCAGAAACAGAAATATTTCATATTCTGGGCAGGGCATATGGTGCAGGGCTGGGTGATGTATACCAAAGCCACAGTGCTTGCTGAGGTCCTGCCTGGCTTTATTCTTTCTTCCCATGGACAAACCATGACTGACTGCCCTTTCCAAGCTCATACTTAAGCTTGATAAAGTCCATAGATATGAAGATAGGTAGGATTTGCCCCCCTAAGCTTCTAATTGGTCTAAAAAAAAAAGTCAGCCCAAGAAATAAGAAATTCTGGAGCTATCACAAGCTGCAATCATTGTAGGACTTTGATGACTGGGGCTGTAACTCCTTCCATTTGACTTTGGCCTAAGCAGAGAGCAATATACCACAAAAGTCCAGCTCCTCTGCAGCTTTGGAGGAAATTTGGCCAGAAGAATGATTAATATTCTTTAATTAAGCCATATTCACTTAAATACCACATTCTGCAATTCAACTTGTCTCTTGGGTTTCTTGTTTCATGCAGCAGTTTCTCTTCTGATATATATATATATATATATATATTCTTTTTTTTTTCAATAATGATTTTATGACCCAGAAAAGAAGAGATTCCATTTTACGTCTGACTCTGATCTGTCCTGTTGGTGCTTTTATTCCCTCCACAGGGAAATTTCTTTGTGCAGCCAAAATCTCTGCTCTTGCTTAAATTAATAGGGTCAGGGCTGAAGAGGCAATGAGAATACTCTCTCTTTTCTGCCTAGTTTATCAGCATGTTAATTTTTTTGGCAAGTGATGGCCATTTTTGGCAGGAACCTATAAAATTTCAACCTTTGCACAAGACCTTTTGCTGTTAATTGCATTGTTTTAGGGAATTATTCCTAAGATGAGACTAGGCAGAAAAATAGTGGTTGTTGCTGCTATCTTCCTCCCTGACAAATGCTCCTGTACTACACTTTATTGCTTTTTTTTTTTTTTTCCTTCTGAATCCTCTCTGTGGGCTGTTCCACCACACTGTAGTTTTAAGTCTAAATATAATCTCCTTCCCATGCAGGAAAGCTGTTTTTTAAATAAATAAAAAAAAAATTAAAAAATATAGTAAATAACTTGTTCCAGAAGTACAGAACTGTTAACCTTGGTTTAAGAGATATTGTTGATGACAGATAAATTAGCTGGGCTGGCTGCACAGCTGGTGGATATTGTTTTAATGGGTGTTTTTCTTGTGTTGAATCCACATTTTCTACTGCCTTCTGCAAGGGAGATGCTGGTACTTCTGGGAACATCTTATATGATCCTCATTTTGTTAGCCAGCTTCTTTTAACCAGTTGTTCCAAAGGCAATCATCCTGATAATCTGCCCTGGTCATATTCTGTCATGTGGATCTAGGGGAGTCTGATCTGAGTCTTGGGGAGGGTGAGGCTCAGGAAAGCTCCTGAATTGGCTCTTGTGGGACTGGAGTCCCTGTGCATGGGATTGAACGTTGTTCTGGTGCTAAGAGCTTCACCCTTTCAAGGTGAACATCATAGTAAAAACGTTTCTCTCTCTCTTTGAATCCTAGATTTTCCGGAGAGCTGACAAAAATGGTGAGTCTGTGCATTCATATTTCACGTTTCTTGATTGAATTCCTGTCAAGATGTCCATTTTTTTCCTGGTAGTGACATCTAACTACAGTAACTTATAAATGTCCTGCACTTTCCTGGGTCTAACCATCAGGAAAGGTTTTGTTGTTTCTTTGACTGAGGTATTTTTAGAGCAGGTGTGATACTAGTGTGCAGGTCTGCTTGGTAAGACCCACCAGATTTTGTGGCACTTTCACAAAGAAGAGCATAAAAATAATCACAGCTAAGTGATATGTGAGGATCCACTTCTTGGTACTCTTGGAAAGCAGACCTAATCTGTCAGCATTAGTCCTTTGATTCCTGAAGGACTGGACACAGGCATGGACACTGGACACATGAGGGGCAAAGTATGTTGATGTGTGTTTTCAGTCTGTGCTTGCAGGAAGCTGAGCAAATTTTCTGAGCCAGATCTTGTCCTTAGATGGGGAATAACTCAAAGGTGTTTTCATTAAATGACTTAAGATCCTGAAAGGAGAGAGCTGCTTTGCTGTGAGATAATGTTGCTATGGGAAAAAAAGATGTGGTGGGTCCAGTCCCAGGACCTCTCTCCACCCTGAAAAGCAATTTAGTTTTAGATCCTAGCTAAAATCCCCAGAGCTGCTACCTGTTCTTTCCCTGTTTGTGATGGTTTGGGAGTTCCCCACCCCCCACACACTTTGTAAAATGAGCCAGACTAGAACTCAGCCAGCTGGAAGTTAAGGACTGAAGCTCTATTTACAGCTCAGCACAATATACAAGCAGAGATATACACTATAGACAGGAATAGTTACAGAAATATACAAGGTAAAGGTAATAGAGAAACACAACTCCCCTCCCAGAAATCAGAGACCCCAGGAGGGGCTCCCAACTACCCTTCCACCTTCTCCCCACCCCTATACCTTACCCCAAGGGGTGAGTTTGGAGGATGGGCCAGGGGGTTAGAAGGAAAGTGGTTAGTGAAATTACTCAGCAGAGAGAAGGAAACCAGAAGCTGCTAACGGCCCGAGAGACAACAAGCCCGAGTCAACAACCCAAGAAGAAAATTAAATATGCATCAAAACTCCTTGAGTTTGCAGGAAGACATGTGGGAGGTTTGTGCAGAGGAGCACAGGGAAGAATTTGGTTTATCCCTACCAGATTTAAAAGGGAGAAACTTGACTTATGCAAGAGCTTGTAGCTAGGTGTGATCACTGCATCTAGGTGAGGCAGTGGAGGGTGGTATGAGCTGGCTGGCATATAAGCAGTAAATGCCCTGTTAACATGGGCATTTGGTTATTACAGCTGACAGAGTAGTAAGACATTGAAATTTGTTGTTGAGCAGTAGTGTGATGGGAGTGCTGGGGAGGAGGGGGGAGGGCAGGTGTGGGAGGAGAGGTCTCCAAGTGCTGCTTACAGGGGAAAATGAATTTGTGCTCTTGACACCCAGGCTGTCATACTCCACGGCCTCCTGGGCCATTAATTGTTGCCTAATTGGAGATCCGTAGGTTTTGTCTGATGAAATATTAGATGCTGCCTCTGAGAGATGCTGCCTGCTTTCTGCTGGCTGCTGTGCGTGCCCACATGGAGCTGAGTGCCAGGGCTGCCAGCTGGTAATGAAGTCTTACCTGCCACTCTATCAGGAAAAGCCTGGTGAATTTTTTGGACTACGGCTGTCAATGTGCTGCGTGCTTCAGTCTGAAGCTGAAAATGCCACTCCAAATTCTGACCTGTGCAACTGTTCCTTGTTAAGTCTGTGTTTAGCCTTTCTCCTGCCAGAGCATCCTTCCAGTTTCCAGGACAGCCTCTCTGCAGGGCAGCTGAAATCCAAAGCAGTGACTTTTTTTTTTTTTCTTCCTTCTTTTCAACAACAAATGTTACTCTGCTGAACAAAGCTTGAAAGGATGCACTTTAACATACTGGTCTCAATGTAGTTATTTCCAGTGACTGCTTTTTGAGCTCTGCCAAAGGATGCTGTGCTTTTGTTTTAGTCTCAATTAAATTTATTAACAGCTGTGATGGGGCTGAAGCATCAGCCAAGTACAAAGTCTTGCCTCAGCTCTTGTGCTGGTATTAAGGCTTTTCTAGGGTGGGTGAGCAGAGAAGCTCAAAAGTTGCTCTTGAAGCTTCAGTATTGCCCTCTCACTGCAGCATGATGTCAGGAGCTGCTGCCTGCTACGAGCAGACAGACTCATCTATCCAACTCAACCAAGAGGGCAAAGCTGTAACTCTGGTGATTTTACCATGTCACAATGTCATGGGGGTTAAATTTTGGTGCAGCTCTCACCACTGGGACAGCTCTCTTGGCGTATTTGGCAGGTGCCAGTGGCAAACTGTGTATCTGTGGTTTGCAGTGTGAGAAATGATGAGCTTTTGGACCCCATTGGTCTGTTCTGCTGATAGGTATCCGAGAATCCTGAGGTATCTTTGGGAAGGTAGTGACATTTGCAGGCCAGTTCCCTTACTGTTGGTGAAACCCATACAAATGTCCTGGTTTTGCATCCTCACTCTGCTACTTACGATGGGCAACAACTCCTTCAGTTTTTTCACACGACTATCAGGTGAAGGCCCAATGAGGTGCCTTCATCAGCAAGAGCAAATCTGTTGGTTTTACCTCTGCCCTTCACCCTGGGAAAGATCTGCCCAGCTCCTCCATGGTCTTGACTTTGTAAGGCTAAAGTAAGTGATCCAGACAGATGACAGGTTGGATCACTCCACTGCACATGGACAGGAAGACATGTGATGCTTAAAAGCATTTTCTTGTCCTGTTCACCCATCCAAAGGGAGTTTGGATTCAGCAAAAAAGCAGAGCTGACCTCCAGGTATCCATCAGCCACTCTGGCCAGCCAAACACCTCTCCATGGAGCTGCCTTCTGGAGTCCAGGTTGCCCTTAACCCTGTAATGTTCATGGGGAACATTGCTCATGAGTGAGTGATCTCTTTGGTTGGCTGTGCTGTGCAGACAAGAAAAGATGTTCACCCCTTTGCAGATATCCCCCTAGATGCTGCTTGTCTGAACATCTTATGGAGTCATAGAATAATTTAGATTGGAAGAGACCTTTACGATTATCAAGCCCAATTGTTAACTGAGCAGTACCAGGTCACCACTAAACCATGTGCTTTAACACCACATTTACATCCCCTCATCTTTATCCCATTTTAACCAGTAATATGCCAGTTAAAATTCAAAAGAGGGATGCTTGCACAGATTGGAAGGACTGAAGCTCTTCTTGTCTAGGTCACAAAATGATAAAATGAGTGTGGATTGCCAGTGACATATCTGCCACCCAGTAGCTGTTAATGTACTGGGTATAAATGTGCTGGGCTGACTTCTCAGGACCCCTCATCAGCTTAGGGTGGTCTGTATAGGCACTAGTAGGACAAACCCTGCCCTGGTGTCTGGTGGCTAAATTGATGGTTCATTGTCAAAGATGGTGCTGGGCAGGAATTTGAACTGCTAAGGGTGAGAGCTGTCACTGGCAGGGTACAGCAGGTCTGGGTGCTAGGCTTTCAGGGGGGAAGGACACCGACGCCTCTGAGCATAGGAAGCAAAGGTGTTCCTCAGCCCTGGTGAGGCTGCTGGCTGAAAGTGCTCTTTTGAAATGTGTCCTGCCTCTTCCCAGCACTGGCAGGGCTCTGCAGGGGGGACAGCTGGCTCTGTTAATAAAGGTCAGATGTTCTCTGAAGAAAGAGTCATCTCCATTTCTGCTTCCACTGTCACTGCTCGCAACGCAGGTGACCTACAACTAGATTGTTTGGACAAGCCCCACATGGCATTCTCCATGGGACTAATGCTGCCAGGCAAACAGGAGCTGCCTTTTCCTTTTTATGCCCTGGGTGACAGGCTGTCACAAAGTAGTCTGGAGTTAATTGGCAGCTCCATCCCCACGCTGGATCCTGCAAGGCGAGGTGGCTGAGCACGTGTCAGTCTCAGCATGACTACTTTCCAGTCCCACAGGGTAGGGCTGTCTCAGTGATCTTGGGGCTCTTTTCTGAAGGGCTGTATTCCCTGTACTGGTTTTCCCTACATTTTTTCAGGTGCTGCTTTTTTTCTGGAGGCAACATCTGTCAGTCATGGTGGAGAGCTTCACCAGCCATTCCTATTTGCTTAGCTCTTGCTAACAAGAGTTTGCCACTCTTCATGATTAACTCAGTATGTTCCTCTGCAGCATTTTGGGGTCACAGCTTCCCACAGGCCCTCCATCCCACTGCAGCTCATG
Organism: Ramphastos sulfuratus; assembly: GCA_013399055.1. Taxonomy (NCBI): domain Eukaryota; kingdom Metazoa; phylum Chordata; class Aves; order Piciformes; family Ramphastidae; genus Ramphastos; species Ramphastos sulfuratus. The sequence goes on along the minus strand of WBNM01025930.1, from coordinate 42,918 downwards.
GCAGCTGCTCCAGGAGCCATGCAGTGGTATTTCCCTTGGTACAGCCTCCTCACAGTGTGGCTCAGAGGTTTCCAGAGCCAGAGGTAATATCTCTGCATTTAATATCCTCAGGGATCTCTTTTTCACAATTTTTGTCTTTGACATCCTGGCCTTAATTTATTGATTTGTTGAAATTGAGTCATTTACCTGGTACAATTCCAAGGAATGGTGGAAGCATCAGCCAGCTGCTTGTGTGTCTCACTGCAGGTGGCCTGTGTGCTCTGCAGAGCCCTCCATAGAAAAATGAAAACCTTCCACTTTCAGATATTTGTCAGAATCCCAGGGAGGGACCCAGAGCCCTGGGCAGGCTGCTGAAAACACAAGCTCACAGGTTCTGAAAGTATTTTACTCTCTTAACACACTTCTGCTTTCTCTAACCCTGCAGAGGCAGTGGTCTGACAGAGGCTTTGCTCTTTTTAATTAACCAGCTGAGAAGTCATTATCCAGCACTGTGTGCTGGTGGCATACTGGAGGAGAGAGCTCCCAGAGCAGGGAGCTCCAGCAGCTTTACCCAGAACCGACAACTTCTGCTTCCTTTGGCTGTGCTAAAGCCAATCCCATAAACTGTGCAGGAGCCCTACAGGAATGAGGAGAAAGGAGGTAATCTGAGGAAAACTTCAGTTCTTGTTTTCTAGTTTAACTAGAACATCTCATGTGCCATTTGCCATTCAGAGATCAGATGGTTAAAGGGCCACCTAAAAGACAAAGAGGGGACTGTAAGCTTAAGGAATGGTCTCATTTAGTGTGCAGCTTCCTACAGTCAAGAGGTCATGAATTTGGAAACCTTTTCAGCATCTTGATTTGTTTTTTTTTTCCCCAGCCCAGTAAAAATGGCACATATTGTGTTAGAGCAATGTGGCTGGTTCAGACACGGTAACTATGGATTCACAACTGATTGTGTGAATTCAAGAGCTTCTCTCTCCTCCCTTTCCTTCCAAAACTCCTTGGCATAAATTGTTAATTCATGTAAAATTGGATGTTCTTGGTGCAAGATGCTAAAACAGATTATTGTTCCTGCCATATTCAAGTAGTGATCAAGGTGATTTGGTTCAGTGCCTGCATATACTAAGAGACTCCTAATAAGGCAGCTCTTGCTTGTTAAAAGATGTCTTGGTCTCCTGCCCCACATAAGTGAGATTCTGTCTCTAAAGTGAGCTAACTCCACAGCTTTCCCTCCCTCAGTGATCCCAAGCAGCTGGATGTACAACTCTCTGTATGATACACTCAACAAACACTCTGATGCACCTTGAAATGGTGAATGCATTGGAGACATCTTGAGTAACCTGGCAAATGGTCTGAACAAAGAAGGGGGAAGGGCTGGGGCACGATATTCTGGCAGTGCATAACTCAGTCATGCTTTGCAGGGGCATGGCTGCTAGTCATTCAAAATAATCTTTTTCTTCCATGTAGGAGTGTTTTTCCTTTCCCTGCTAATAAATCCACCTACTGTCTTGTAATCCTCCCAGTCCCAGTAAACAATACTTAATCATGTAATTGGCATGCGGCAGGAGAACGGAGGCATCCCGCATTAGGCTGGCGAAACAGAGCTGCCAATCATCTGACTTATCTACTGTGTACTTTAATCCTCTCATTAGAAAGCTGCTAATCAATTATAAGTTAAATAGCCCAGGATTCTCTTCGAAAGATTAAGATGGTCTTATTTTGACAGAGCAGCCTAATTGCTAACAATTCATTATATAAATGTTGCTGCCTGAAAACTGGAGTTTTATTATCTCCGAATCTCCAGCCACTGCAGCTCCCTTGCCTGGGGTGTAACTGAGTGTGAAGTGCTTCTGGTTTAGTTCAGTGTCTTTGATCACAGTTATTAGATCTCATTGATGGAAATGGACCTTGGTTTGCCCCATCCATGGGGCTGGTTGGCTGGACACCGGATGTGAGATGGTTTCCTCTGGACCTAGGGAAGGGAAGGGAAGGGAAGGGAGCCCAAAACTCCACATGTGGTTACAAAGCACCCACAGAAAATAGCAGAGGAACTGCCACCGGTGCAGCATCTCACTTCACAGTGACCAGGGATGAGTTAGCATCATGGTTCAGTCAAGTTGTCACCTTCTCAGCGTTGCTGCTGTTGTGGCTTCTACACCAAGATCTGGCCCTAACCATTATTCCTCTCCTTTGCATGTGTCATATCTAGAGAAGGTGTGGATGGGAATGAAGCCATTCATGCTGTCTTGGATAGCTTCTGCTGTTGTCTAAAATGAAATACAATGAAGTGTGAACATGGATGAAACTAGTTTAATTTATAAATTTGACACAATGATCTGGAGTGCAAATGATGAGAGGAGGTTTTGGTTTTCAGCTGACCTGGCTGGTCAGCTAAAGGCCTGCAGAGGACATAGCAGAGCTAATAAAGGAGAGAAACGCTAACGCAGCAGGAATAAGGGGGTGGAAGGAGAGTCTTGGTTAAGAGCCACCTAGGGCAATGGAATTGTGCCCATTCCTATCCCAGCAGGGCCTGGCCTTTAAATAGCTGCCCACAGATATCTGTTAGTCACTTAAGAGCTCATTACAGGAGATCTATGGTGTTATTCTTTGTAAACAAAGCTCTGCAAGTCCCAGTGTTGCAAGCCTTGGAGCAAACTACACCACAGGCAATGGGGGTACATACAGAGCCCCTGGCATGTGAGGAACATGATTGTCTTCAGACATCAGCATCATAACAGACTGGCTAGGGAGCCTGGTTAGCTGGCAGCAGGATTGTGCTTCTGGGAGCTCTGCTTCTCACCTTGACTTCAACCAGCAGTGTTGCTCTGCCTGATGGCTTTGTGGTTGGAATGCTCATGCCACAGTTGTCCCCTTGGGCTGTGGAGATTGCAAGCTTCAAAAGCTGGAAAAAAGTAGAAACAGAAAATCAGGTGAAGCTGATTTACACAACAAGGTGAGTAAGACCCCAGCTGTAGTGCTGGGTCCAGCTCTGGAGTCCTCAGCACAGGAGAGACATGGACCTGTTGGGGTGGGGCCAGAGGAGACTGCAACAACGATGTGGTCAGAGCTTCAAGGGCCAAGGGGCTGGAAGGGCTCTGCTGTGAGGGCAGGCTGAGAGAGTTGAGGTTGTTCAGCCTAGAGAAGAGAAGGCTCCAGGAGACCTTACTATGACTTTCAGTACTTAGAGGGGCCAATAACAAAGTTGGGGGCAATATTTTTAACAGGGCCTGTTGTGACAGGACAAGACAGGTTGGTTTTAAGCCAAAAGAAGATCCTTTTAGGACTAGATATAAGAGAGGATTTTTTTACACTGAGAGTGGTGAGACATTGACCCAGATTGCCAGAGAGGTGGTAGATGCCCCATAGCTGGAGATATTCCAGGTCAGATTGGATGGATCTCTGAGCAACCTGCTCTCGCTGAAGATGTCCCTGCTCTGGAGTTGTCCTGAGTTTTAAAATAGCAGGCATCTGTTATTGTTAATTTAAGGAAAGGTGGAGGGGGTTTTCTGTTTGTTTGTTTTGGTTTTGTTTTTTTTAAGTACTTGATTGGCATTCAGTGTAGCAATTGTCCAGAAGGTGGTTTTAAGACTCACAGGACTTATTTTCCCACCTTAGCATGTCAGTTTGAGGCCTTTCTGGGAAATACACTTGCACTGGACTTGAATGGTGGTGAGCAGCTGAGACTTCAATAATATGACACCCAGGGCATCAAGGAAGAAAAATGAAGGAATCATAGCTTTAGATGCTGATGCTTTTATCAGACCTTGCAGTGATGACCAGTTAGGGCCATGATACTTCCACATGTATTTCAGAATAAAAAGACCCCAAGCACCTAATAAGCCTCCTGTTGCACACACAGCCAAACACCTAATAAGCCTCCTGTTGCACACACAACTCTTCCTTCCACAGCCACAACTCTGCACCTGTTTTGAAATCAGCCTTTTACTATGAGCTCCTTGGGAGCCTTGCAGTCCCTGCCTTAATGGGCTCTCACTCATCAAACCCACTTATCTTCCAGGCCTGGATAATTACCTTCTGCATGGCTACTGCTCCTCACACCCAGGGAAAACCTGGAGCTATTCATGTCTTACTGATGCACCCAAATTAAGTCATTAGTTGGAAGTAAGAATATTTATAATTCTTGCATAACAAACCCAATATTAGCAGCCACCCACATATAAGTGGAGAAATGCAGTGATGAATCAGGCATTCTTAAGTCTGGATGAATCTGGCAGGTTCTTCCATGACCAGAGGACCAGTCTAAATCTATTTGTCTTGTAAAAACAAAGGAAAACAAACAAGTGAAAAACAAAGCTTTGCATTTAGAGAGTCCAGATTTCATGTGCCAATCAAAAAGCACCTTGGAAACTGTTTACCAGGAGAAAGTCTGGATCTGTTTTCAGTGGTTTGGACTCCTGTATAATTTCCTGTCTCTCTCTGTTGTATATTCAGTTATCCTTCCAAGTCCTTGCAAAGTTCACAGCACATGGTTTTGAAGAGATGACATCTGTTTAAACTGGGACATGCTGTTCCCCAAACAATAAACAAACCTATCAACCAGATGATGAGTTTTGAGATAATGTAGAAATTGTGAAAGGTGCTTGCTGGCTGTGCTCTACAGGCTGTCACCAGATATAGAATCATAGAATGGTAAGGTTGGAAGGGACCTCAAGGATCATCTAGTTCCAACCTCCTGCCATAGGCAGGGACACCTCCTACTAGTACAGGTCACTCAAGGCCTTGTCCAACCTGGCCTTGAATACCTCCAGGGAGGGAGCAGCCACAACCTCCCTGGGCAACCTGTTCCATATGTCCAGTACTCTTCTCCACCCCTTCAACCTATGAACTTAGGATTTGTTTATCATCACTGACTGGCTTGAAAGGCCAGCTCCTGGTGACCTTTCAGGGCTGCTTTTTTCTTTCCACAAAGACATGAAGATGCCTTTAGTTCTGGTGCACACTGCAACAGAACTGAAGAGATGGCAGTTTTTAGGACCTGTTCTTCCCATGTCACCTTTTGTATAACAAATGAATGTTGGAATCAAGGAGTGCTTTTGCAGTTTTTTTTTAACCTGGACCACCTTAATTCTGTAGAGCAGACCCTGGACTGGGTGCACAGGGTTAGGAATTCATTCATTGCTGTATCCTTGTGTGCTACAGGATGACAGTTAAGCAGCAGAGTGGCTTTAATCTGGGCCTGTGTATGGTTTGCCTAGTACAAGACCTAAGCCTAAGAAGGTGTGAGCTGGGCAAGGTCTGAATCCAGTCCAGAAACTTCCCCATGAACTTAAGCCAATGACATAGCCAGCATATGAGCTTTACTTTCCACAACATAGATGTCCACATCCCACTTATTTCTACACAGCATCAGTTTATGGCCCATTGCTCCCTAAACTGGCCATACCTGTCCTGCTCCTAAGGCTTTCCCTTGCTGAGAGGGCAGGCTACCAAAGTAGGAGGTACCATAAAAGCCTTCATAGATGGCAGGCAATGAAAGCACTGTCAGTGTGACTGTGACCTGCAGGTAACTGTGTTCAGGGCATGCAGCTGGGCAGTTGTCCACAGCTGGGAAGGTTGCTCTGTTTAAACTGAGTGCATGGCTGACACCTCAGTTGATATGTGGCAGTCCAGGTGCCTGACTGCTGTCTTGCAGAATGCCCTTTCTTTGTTATTCAAAGTACAAATCATTGCAGTGTTGGTGGCCATCACCCATGACCTCCACCTTTTGCTGTAAAAGCTGCAACTGGGATATCAAGCCAGACTTAAAGAAAAAAAAAAATCCTAAAAATCAACATCACCTAATATTTGGCCTTCTTTAGATGTGCTTGGCAGCCTGTGGCAATTGCTGCTTCATGACTGTGAAGCATACTTGCATGTTGGTCCATCCCAGAGCTGTGCTGGCAGCTCCTTCCTGCCCTCTCTGCCCAGCACCTTCTCTTCCCAGTACTGATGACTCCTTTCCACTCTCAAAAATTCAGCTGCTGGGCTAACTTTTTGGTGAAAGTCAATCATTTCATAACCTTTAAGGCTTCCTGACATTTCTGTGCTGATGATAAATAGATCTGGCCCTCAAAGACAGTCAGGCACCTAAACACATGGGCTTTCACACCTTCACACTTTCTTGTTAGACCATACCTCAGTCCATCAAAAACTCAGATAGTGATGCTGACCCAAAGGGTTGTCTTCCTGCAAGTGCTGTTGGGGCAAAAGTATCAACCTTTGGGCCATTGCTGACCTCTGCTCTTTGCTGGACCTCACTCAGAGGGGTCAGGCATGAAAGAGCAGGCTAGATCAAAACTTTTGCATTGGAAACCACCTATTAGTCCACTCCAGTGCCTGACTTTCCAGCCTAACTCATCCATCAAGCATTCTTCCTGCCTGTGTTTATCACTGTTGGAGGTCCAGGTGGTCTGAGACCTGCCTGCCTATAGGCATCCTTGTATGGTTCATCAAAACTCTCACCCTCAGGAAACATTGTTCCCCATGCTTAGCAAACACAGGTCTGGCAGAACAAAGAGGTGTCCATGTCTGAGATCTAATTAGCTGTGTTGCACTGGGAAGTGAGGCAGCAGAGCTGTGTTCAGCCTCTGAGGTGCGATTTGTGTGCGCGTGTGATGGAGCCTGAGTGTTTCTCTAGGCAAGGCTCTTTTTTTCTACTGGATCTGTTCTGTCTCTTGACTCCTCCCTTCAATTCCTTTATTACAAAGAGTTAGGGACAAACAGCAGTGCTCGGGTGGCCCCCAAGAGACATGAGGAGGGGGTATGAAGCAGGGGTCACTCTTTTAGCTTGGCAATTTGAGGCTGAAGGTTTGATGAGGAGGGCAGCATTTCAAAACCCTCTCTCTTTGCTTTGAAGTGCACCAATTAAGGTTTGACATACAACACAACCCAGAGAAGACAGGGTTTATTTTCTTCCACATCTCCCAAACCACAGAGAGAAGATTTTCTTTTGCAAATCTCATTAGAGACTTCAGCCTGGACAGGAGTGAATGGGATATGTTGTTGTAACAGACTTAATGGCCTTGCTGCAAGCTGTGGAGGGTGGGAACAAGGGATCATGGTTTCCCAAGGAGCCTTTGAAGACAATTCTCTTCAGAGACAAAGTTGGGGGATTTAATTGGGAGCTGTACAGCAGATGTATCTATATGGCATGATGACATCCAGCAAAGGGCACTATGAAACATTAATGGAGCTGTTACCTACTTGTGATCCCTGACCAAAACCTATGAGCCTTAATACTGGTGGTTCTTGCCCTGACTTTCCTGGAATATGGAGATCACAGGATGCTGCCAACTGAACTAGTGAGTCATGGCTGTAGCCATCCTGGAGGCCATTCCAGGTGAAATACTATATTCATATATTTTCCTTTCTAAGGGGTCAATCTTTGTGCAAAACCACCCTGTTTGCTCTGCCCTCTGAGCTGATGACACAAACCCCAGAGAGACTCCAGGATCCTCATCTGGGCCAGGTGCTGAGAATGTCCCCATGGTCTGGCTCATCCACAGTGCTGTCATTGGCAGGTAGCAACCATCAAAGGGCAGAGAAACCCAAACAGCAGAGTGTTCTCAAGAGCTGCCAGCAATGAATGCTTTATGGGTCTGCTGAGATTTGGCTGCACCCAAAACCTGTGGATGGGGACACAAACTGAGTGGGTTTGGTGGGGACTGGGGAGCTTATCACATCGCAATGCAGCCATGAGCTCATGGAGATGTTACTGTGCCCATTGGCCCGACCTCACTGTGGTGCTGTGATTTGCTTGGAGGAGAGGAGAAGATCTACAGAAAGGTCTCTTCTGCTGGAAACAGCAGCATGGGGCAAAGGGAAGGCTCCAGATACAGTGGCAAGCCAAGGAAATGATGGATGTGGAGGGCTTAACACCTAGTATGCTTTTTGGTCTCTCTCATGTTGTATCTGGGAAGCAAATCAAATATTCAGCAAATCAATATTCTCCCTGCTAAATGCTTTATGTGTTTTGTTTGGTTTTTTTGGTTGTTTTTTTTTTTGGGGGGGGGGGGGGGTGGTTTTGTTTTGTTTTGCTTTGGCAAAGATTAAATATTAAAGTGCTGGGAAAGGACTTCTACAGCTTGGTTGGCTATGGTAGTCTGGCAGGTTAAATGAGTGCTGCAGACTGCAGGCTTTGGGGGTTTGGCTGATAGGTAATGATGATCATAGGGCATGGCTGAGGTGCAGGGACAAACTCACAGGGTGGATGTTTGCTTTTTCAGTGTTGGGGCTCAAACTCTACAAGGTTAAGGGCTTTGCCTGCTTCATGTAGCTCTTTGGCAGGCAATGCACTCATCTCTGTCATAGAACAGAGTTTGCTGTACATCAAAGTTGGATGTAGTTCTGGTTTGAGGCTCTTAAATCCTTGTGATATCTAATTTCATTGCTGAGTATTAGTCTTAATGTTCTTAGTTACTCTTCCCTGCTCTGTATTACCATCTGGAGTACTGTGTTCAGTTCTGGGCCCCCCAGTTTGAGAGGGACATAGAACTGCTTGAGACAGTCTAGTGCAGCGCCACAAAGATGATTAAGGGAAGGGAACATCTCTGTTACAAGGAGAGACTGAGGGAGCTGAGGCTCTTTAGCTTGGAGAAGAGAAGACTGAGAGGTGACCTCATCAAAGTTTATAAATATCTAAAGGATGAGTGCCCAGAGGCTGGAGCCAGGCTCTGCTGGGTGATGCCCAATGACAGGACAAGGGGCAATAGGTGGAAGCTGAGGCATAGGAAGTTTCGTTTAAACATGAGGAGGAATTTTTTCACTGTGAGAGTGACAGAACCTTGGAACAGGCTGCCTAAGGGGGTTGTGGAGTCTCCTTCTCTGGAGATATTCAAATCCTGCCTGGATGCATTCCTGTGTGATCTAGTACAGGTGATCTTGCTCTGGCAGGGGATTGATCTGAATGAGCTTCTGAGGTCCTTTCCAGCCCCTGACATTCTGTGATTCTATGATCCTTGCTGTCTGTACATTTCCCTCACTGAGAACCACTCCAGGCACTAGAACCAGCAGTGCACACTCTACATCTACCTGCCCCAAAATTTTCCTTGCAAAACCTGAGCTCCTCTGTTAAGACAGAGATTAAAAAAAAAAAAGACTTGGTTTTGTCCTGCTCCCTTGGTAGCAGGATGTAACCACCCCAAGTGTTTCTTAAACTGCTCTTAAAGACATGGGGTGAATGTGAGATGACTTTCTGCAAAGCTTCTTGTTAGTGTTCAGTGAATTTCCCTTGGAAGCTCTCTGCCTTTGGTAGGGAGATGTTCCAGCCTGGGTGTTTTAACTTGTTTTAAACTGCATCAGTGATTTGGTTTGTGCATGCTCTCAGTGTATTATGTATATTATGGGTTTAAACTAGCAGAGGGAAGATTTAGACTAGATGTTAGGAGGAAGTTCTTTACAGTGAGGGTGGTGAGGCACTGGAACAGGTTGCCCAGGGAGGTCGTGGCTGCTCCCTCCCTGGAGGTGTTCAAGGCCAGGTTAGAGGAGGCCTTGAGTAACCTGTGCTAGTGGAAGGTGTCCCTGCCTATGGCAGGGGGTTGGAACTAGATGATCCTTGAGGTCTCCTTCCAACCTTAGCATTCTATGATTCTCTGAGTGTGTTGTTATGAATTATGTGCTCCAGTGTGGCAGTGGCAATACACTCCTGGCTGGAGGTGACCAGCAAGTGGGAACTCCTTAAAATGCCTCTGTCACCACCACAGGTATCTTCTGTGACCCTCAGCTTCTGTTATTTCTCTTGCCACCTCACTGAAATCTCATTTATGGCTTCCATCACAACGTCTCTCTCAGCAGGAGGACTTCTCTCTGTCTGCCTTTTGGTTTAATCCCTGCAAAGTCCCCTCAGGGGCAGCAGAGCAGACCCCGCATGGAGGAAAATCACTGCTTTTGCCTCCTGCTCTCTGCTCTTGGCAGTACTGGGCTCTGGCATCACTTTGAATTGGTCATCTTCTGTAGATCAGCTGTATTTATTTGAGATGGTTTATTATAGCCATTAAAATTAAATAAGGCAAAATTGAATTGGGCACAAATACAGTGCTGCAAGTAATTCTTATAATTCACTAGCAAATTTTGCCAGACAATGGTGAGAAAATATGTTCTGGCAGCCTGAGTTCAGGCAACTGGCCAGGAAGAGCTATAAATCATCTGTTCCTTCCTATTACCTTGCTCACTTTTTTAAAATCCATGGGTTACCAAATAACATGCACTGGAGAGAGGGCAGTAAGTGCCTTACTAATGTGCAGTGTGGAAAGCAGTGTCTGCAGCTGAAACAATGATACACCCAGATCTGTGCCTAGCAAGGACCATCTGTGGGACAGGAACAGCTCGAGGGCAGATGTGTTAGTTAAGAGTGCAAATGGAGAGTCATGGACGTGACATGGAGGACCTCAAATGTCTTTACTGTTGTCATAAAACTAAAGAGTAATTTAGGTTGGAATAGGCCATTGAAGGTCATCTAGTCCAACACCTCTGCAGTCAGAAGGATCATTTGCAACTAGATCAGGTTGCTTTGGCCAACCTGACTTGGCATGTTTCCAGGGACGGGGTATCTACTATCTCTCTGGACAAGCTGGGCCAGCAGCTCACCACTCTCCTTACACTTGGTGGTCTGCCCTGTGGGATGGTAGTGTGTTGCTCTGGAAAGAGCCTGCAGTGCTTTTGGACTGCTTCACTGGTGGGAGTAGATAAAAATTCTTTTTAGAGTGGAAACGTCTCTTCCATGGCCCTGCTGCAGCCTCAGTGCAGAGGGGGAAACCTATCTGTGTGTTGTCCAACTCCTAGCCAGAGCTCAGCTGTGAGGGAAGATGCTCTGGCCACACTCCCACTGCTGCTTGGCTTTAAAGGGCTGGTACATACTGGTCTTGGCATGAAGAAACGACTCAGCCTGGGCATTTGGTTTGGATCTGAGATTGGCTTCTGCTGCCAATCCTCTGCCTTAATTAGATACTGGTCCTGACCCAGCCCAGGCACAAGTGCCTTCAGCCCTCTTGGCATTCACTTCTTCCTGACCTCAGTCTGTGAAAGGGGCCAGATTTTGGGGTACCACTATCAATAGCAATCAGAACTGGTGATTTCTGGGTGCTTGGCTTGCAAACACAGGATTTCTTTTTCCTGAACCTTAATAATTGACTCCAGGAGCCCACAGAGCCTGTGTGTTCTTTAGGCACGTGGTGGCTCAGTTATGTATTGTGCTGCAGTGCCAGCACTGAAACACAGGTTTGCACCTGGTCCTCTGATAAAAATGAGTAAGCTGAGACTTATTTTAATTTCCAAAGGACTTTCTGTTCATCAGGGAGATGTTACTTTTCCAGCTGGCTGGTTTCCTGGCTTTCAAACATGCTACCATCTGCTAAGCAAGGATGCTTTTCCTTCCTTGCATTTGTAGTACCACCACTTGCTTGCTTTGTTTCCTTACACCTCCCTCCCCAGTTTCTAAGAAAGGTTGAGTTAATATTGATGAGTAGTTCAAGATTAGCCAAAATCAGTGTATTTACATTAATAAGCTCCTCATAGAATATTACATTAATAAGCTCCTCATATACTATGCTTTTTGCCTTCTTAATCTGTAATAGACACACTTGTTAGGATCTGATGTCACTTAGAGGTTTGTTAATCCTGTTGTGCTCTATTAGGAATACTTTTGTCTCTGCAGGAGATAAATGGGGCAATCCAAGCTCCTGGCAGACAGTAGCAGCCACAGGCTTGCCATGACAGAGTGCTGTTGGCTTCCCCCATGCCAGCAGTGGCTGCTGATAGCAAATGTGTGACACTCACCAGCTCCTGTGACTTCCCTGGGGGGTGGGATAAGGGGAAAGGCAGGGCAAAGGGGCAGGGTTAGGGACCAGGCATAGATTTGAAATGCTTCTGCCTGGGAAAACTGAGTGATGGGAAGGCATAGCTTGCCTGGCTGAGTTTCAAGCAGGAGATGAGGAATAGAGAATGGAGGATGTGAGTCTGTCCTTGGGTTTTGTGGAGGTCAGGCCTTGATTATATGAAAACACAGCCCCATGTCAAACTGCCTTGTTATACTTCTGCAGCTGGAGCCAGAGTAGTATCAATTAATATGCTCTGCATGTGTTAAATGGTGGGGAACCCCCATTCCAACTGTAGTACTTGCACAGGTCTATAAAAATAAGATGAAACATTTCTGTTTTTCAAAGAGAGGAACCAGGCTTGTTCCCCCTACCCTGCATCCAGTATTCTAGTTACTGAAAGCTCCAGGGCTTAAATCCTGCAAAGGAAACTCCTAAATTGGAAGCCAGAAGGGAAATCTGCTTTGTAGCACAGAATCATGGAATCATTTTGGTTGGAATCATAGAATCATTTCAGCTGGAAAAGACCTCTAAGATAATTGAGTCCAACTGTCAACTTAAGACTGCCATGGCCATTAAACTGTGTCCCAAGGTACCTATGTCTACCTTTAAGATCATGGAGCCCAACCATTAACCTAGCAGAGCCAGGTTAGTACTAAACCATGTCCCTCAGCACCACATCTCTATGACTTTTTAATCCCTTCAGGGATGGGGACTCCACCACTGCCCTGACATTCTGTTCCAGGGCTGAACAGCCCTTTCTGGGAAGAAATTGTTCCTCATGTCCAACCTAAACCAAAAGTATAGGAGTGGGACTCTACATCATAAAGAATGTTAAATCCTGGTAGGGCAACAGGCCTGGGAGCGGTTGAGGTGATAAATGCTGAGATCCTGGGGAGAGCAAGGGAAAGGAAAACTGAGCACTGAGGGATCATCTGCAAATGTCTCCTGAGCAGAACACAGACACTTAAAACTTTTCCAAATCAGTTTTTGCCTTCTAAATGAGGAGCCTGACATTTCAAAGGTCGGCAGCCAGGAAGAGGGTGACCCCTGCTAAGTAAATGCAGAGGCTGTACTTAACCAGCTTGCCATGTCCTTCACATCAGGGTGTGGTGGTGCCTAATTGCCTGGGGAGACAGCTTCTGGGGATATTTCCTAAAAGGACAGATATACCATACCCAAATGAGGGAGGATACCTGCTATTTTCCCCATGTCTCCTGAATCTAGGAGAGCTAATAAGGGGGAGGTGGGCAGAGAGAGACCTCACGCGAGTTTGAGAGTGACTTTGGCTAGAGGAAATGGAAGCAGAAGGTGTCAACTGGCAGGAGGGACCTCTGTGCAGACCAAGGCAGAAATACACCTTGCCTTGCTAATACCTGAGGGTTGTGGCACAATGTGTGCTGTGGTGGCATCTCAGCACGTCTTTGCTTCATCCCAGTGGGATGAACCCTCCCCAGATACAGCCTCTTGTGACTCAAAGCTCCATCTCTTCAGGGCAAAACCCAGCTGGGGGCTGGCTACAGCCAGAGAAAGGAGTAACTGGTCAAACCTCTTTGTTTTTTCAAATATCAAAAGCCTTAACCTGGGGGCTGCTGGACCACTTGCTTCCTGCCTTTGTGCTTTTTTTTTTTTTTTCTCTGAGTGCCCCAGGCTGAGCTGAGCAAATATATTCATACTGTGAGAGACCCAATAACCAAGGCAACATAAAAGAAAACAGTTTTCTTATATTCATAAATCACCACAGAGGAGAACTGGGCCATTGCAGTGTAGCACAAGTAGAGTTTTTTTTTCCCCTCTTTTACCTCCTGTCTTCTACAATCTTGATATTCAAGGTTTAAGCCTTCACTGTGTATCTCTGTGCATTGATTTGAATGCTGGGACTGCTAAACCTTTGCATTGTCAAGGCACTGAGCAGTTTGAACCTTTTATAAAACAAGAATGAGGATTAGATGTTTCTCCCAGCAGTGCTATTGCAGCACCCGGTGGGGACTGACAGAGGCTGATCTCTTGGCAGGGGTGTTGCAGTTTAACCCCATTTGGGAATGAAGCACCAAGCAGATGCTTGTTCATCCAGACCCAGTGGGACAGGGGAGAGAACTGGGGCAAAAAAAGGTAGGATCTGTGGGTTGAGATAAAGATGGTTTAACAAGGCAGAAAAGGAAGGGAAAATAATACTGGAATATACAAAAGCAGTGATGAACAACACAATTGCTCACCACCCACTGACAGATGCCCAGCCAGTTCCTGAGCTGTGGTGTCCCCTGGCCAGCTTTGCCCCAGTTTACATGCTGAGCATGACATCATACAGTCAGTTGGTTAGTTAAGGTCAGCTGTCCTGGCTGTGTCCCTTCCCATCTCCTTCTGTCCCCCAACTTCCTCACTGGCTGGACAGCTGGAGAAGCTTGGCTTAGTGTAAGCGCTGCTCAGCAACACCTAAACCATCACTGTGTGATCATGATTCTCATCCTAAGTCCAAACCACAGCACCGCACCAGCTACTAGGAAGAACATCGACTTTATCCCAGCCAAAATCAGGACAAGGAGGAAGGTTATTCTGTGGCACAAACATCCCATGGGACTTTGACAGGTAGGAAATCACTGAGCTGATCATCTGCAGGTGCCTTTGTTGCTGCAAAAGCACCTAAGTGTTCTCCCTGAGAAAGACGGATGAGGTTTGGAATTAGCTTCTCTTTAATTAGGGTGGAAAGAGCAGGAAACAGCAAATGTTGTCTTATCCCTCACAGCAAATGTCATCCAAGCTCTCAGGCAGAGGTTTCCCAGGAGTGCACACCATCAAATGTTGCAGCACCCAGTACCTTGGATAGACTTTTCTGTTCTCTGGGAGGCTTGCTAAGGTTTCCTGGGAGGCCAAAATTTTACAGTGAGGGTGGTGAGGCACTGAAACAGGTTGCCCAGGGAGGTTGTGGCTGCTCCCTCCCTGGAGATGTTCAAGGCCAGGTTGGACGAGGCCTTGAGTAACCTGTACTAGTGGGAGGTGTCCCTGCCTATGGCAGGAGGTTGGAACTAGATGATCCTTGAGGTCCCTTCCAACCTTACCATGCTATGATTCTATGATTTTATGATTCTAAAATGCAACACGGATGCCCCTTAGACATGCTCAGTGGGGGTTTGTTGGGGTGAAGAGGGCAGTGCAGAACCTGTGATCTTCTTGGCCAGTGCCACCTTCTTCTGGCTGAGGCTTTTCAGTTGGTCTGACCAGCGCTGTCATGACCCTTACCAACACCAATGTTTTTGTAAAGTCTGCTTTGTTTCCTAGATCCTAGATTATTCTTACCCCTGGTTTTGGTCTACGTAACCATTTCAAGTGTGCAAAGGCAAGAAGGTCAGAAGAGGTGTTAAGGTCACCTACAGCTTTGTGCATTGAATCTGTCTAGGAATCCAGCTTGTGCTAATAGTTTGGAAATGTGAGTAAATTGAGTGGGTTTCCTGCAGGCACAGGAGAGCCTGGGGAGAACTGTACTCCTCCAAAAGCTTTTCCATGACAAGCTTGGCAGTGACATGAGAGCTATTAGTGCTGGGAGACAGAAAACACCTCTGTAAAACTTCTCCTTTGATGAAGCTCTTAGATGAGCTTAGATCCTGCACCAGGATGCTTGCTGCTTCAAATGGGTCCAATCTCTGCTAATAAATCACCTCCTCCGTGCCAGGAGGGTTTGATTGAACATCACAGGAGATAACAGTGAGGGATAAATCTAACATTTTCTATTCCATTACCCAAAGCTTGTAATGTTGAGCAGTTCAGAGAAGTACAACATTCCCTCAGGTGCTTCTCTCACCAAACCAGGCAACTTGATATCTCCATGTGCAGAGTGACTCCAGTGTTTTCTTTCTGGGTTGCTTGATTATCTTTGCTCCTGTTTTGTGTCCCAAGCAGAACAGAGCAAGGCTGTGCTCCCCACCTCAGCCTTGGGAAAAAAAATGTCAGCACTTTGGATTTTCTATGAGCATCCTGTATAACATTTTTTGGAGAGGCACTTTTGTGTAATCTAGGTGCTGCTGGGTTTTCATGGTGTTGGTTCTTCAAACTGCAGAAGAATTCCAATGATCTTGTTACCACAGTTTGGGGGGAACAGAAAGCTTGGACGAGTGTGGTTTATCTTCTAATCTCTTGAGCATCACTGTAAGTACTGGACACCCTCAATGCTGCTACACTCCTCTAGCAATTTGGTTCTGCCAGAAGGTGAAAGTAGTTCATGTTCAAACTTATGCCAAGGAAGTTGTGTCTCTTGACTTGATGATCTTAGTGCTCTTTCCCAACCAAAACAATTCATGACTCTGTGACTTTCATGGTCCATGTTCCCCTTTTCCTCCTCATTCAGCACAATGTGCTGGTTTCTCAGCTGCTTGCTCAGGCCAGCCTCCATCACTTTGCTCTCTAGCCACTACTTCCTTGCTTCCCTTGGCATAAGAGACAGAAAGGAAGAGAAGAGTGGCTCCCTGTGCAGAGGCTGCAACCAGTGCTGTGCTGATGGGTTTGGACATGCCGATACGAGCAGCGCTGCTGTGTGTTCCCACGGGTGCATCGCTCTCAACTGAGTTAAACCTGAGTGCTGGCTCAGGGAGCCTGCGGCAAGGTCTGGCAGCATCTCTCTGTGATGCCCATGTGCCATCTCTGCTCTCTGGTTATCAGTCAAGCCAGGAAAGGCTGCGTGATGCTGCAGGTTGCAGAGCTGCAGAGGATGGTGCTGAGATGGTGTGGGGAAAATGTGGATTCAGCAAAAGCTAAGTAGCACACTGCATTAAAAATTCACAAAGGCTGCTCTAAAGCACAGCCTCCCAGAGAAGCATTTTAATGAGCTGCAACAGGGTTGGGAGAAGGTGGGGGGACCCCTCTCCAGACTCATGCACTCCTCAACCACATCAGCTTATGTATCTGTGGGTCTCAATGTTCCATGGCAAACTGCACCGGAAGGTTTTTCTCTTCCCTCACCCTCGCCCTAAACAACTCAGTGAAATTTTAGTGAAGTTTACTGTGGAAAAGTAAGATTAAAAATTGAGAGTCTGCTGTCACTGTTCAGGAGAAAATATCAGGATTAAACTCAAATAAAATGCTTTGAATCTGGGACTTTCAGATGTTCCTTTGGAAACTTTCTGGAAGAAGAGAAGCCAAGCAGCCCCGTTTTCACAGAATCATAGAATGCATTGGATTGGAAGGGACCCTCGAAGGTTGTCTTGTCCAACCCCACTGTAAAAACATCTTTTGGACATTTTTTCCAATGAATTTTCCCACTTCCCATCCCCCCCCCCCCCCATCTTAGATTTAATCATATTAAAGCTGGATTGGCTGAACCACAGAGAAGTGGTTGGGCTGCTAGGGCTGGGGAACTGACTGGGAGATGCTGAGATGCAGGGGGGTCAGGGAGTGCTTTGTGAGTTGGTACACACCTTTCCCTCTGCCTTTCATGCTGACACTAATGGTCTCTGGCTGCTTTAGCAGTTAAATTTTGAGTGGAGCACATCAGATGGGCTCTTTGGGGATGCTCAGCCTCTTGCAGCACTGTGCTGTGACCTACTTGTTAAATCAGCTCCTGCTCAGTGTTTGTCATGCAGCTTGATGCTGCAGCGATCCTTGTTCTTATTTTATTCACTTGTTTAAATTTATATGTTGTCATTTGTCCTTTATTCTCTATTCTTTACAACATGGGGCATTGTGGAGAATGCAGCAAAATACCTTACCCCTCCCCTAAACTCAAAAAAACCCCTCTTGGTAAGAGCCCTGTGTTTCTTTCTTTCCTTTTTTTCTTCTTTCCAACCTACTTTTGAAATGAACATCTACAAAAATACAGAGAAAAGATATTAGTGCTGCAGCTTTGTTAAAAGTGAGCTGCAGAAGTAGGTGGTAGAAGCTATGCCTGTTTAATTTGCTGGAGCAGAGAAATGTATTCAGGGTTTTGATTTTTTTTTTTTTTTTTCCTTTTTGCAAGCTTTTTTTTGGAGCAGATGCACCTTCCCTGCAGGACTTGCACTACTTCTGTGCTGCACAGCTGGTCTGCTGAAGGAAATGGGTGGAAGAGTGTGGAAAAGGTCTGCACTGTTCACTTCAGGGATGTTAAATATCTCTGATGAGGCTAAGACACCTATCCTTGCCCTTGTGTCCAAGAGAGCCAATGGCATCCTGGGGTGCATAAAGAAAAAATATGGCCAGCAGGTCTAGGGAGGTTCTTCTCCCCCTCTACTCTGCCCTGGTGAGACCACACCTGGAATACTGGGTCCAGTGCTGGGCTCCCCAGTTCAAGAGAGACAGGAACCTGATAGAAAGAGTCCAGTGGAGAGCTATGACCATGACTGGGGGACTTGAGCATCTCCCCTACTAAGAGAGACTGAGAGCCCTGAGGCTGTTTAGTCTAGAGAAGAGAGGGCTGAGAGGAGATCTCAACAGCATGTACAAATATCTGAGGGGTAGGTGTCAAGTGGCCAATCTCTTTGATGGTCAGCAGCAATAAGCCAAGGAGCAACAGCTACAAACTGGAACGTAGAAGGTTTCACCTCAACATGAGTAGGAACTTCTTTACAGTGAGGGTGACAGAGCCCTGGAATAGGCTGCCCAGAGAGGTTGTGGAGTCTCCTTCTCTAGAGACTTTCAAAACCTGCCTGGATGCATTCCTGCTTTTGGCAGGGGGTTAAACTCGGTGATCTCTGGAGGTCATTTTGTTTAGAGCCTGCAACTCTTTTTCAAGGGGAGTATTGAGACCACTGACTCTTGAGAAACAGAACATTCATGTTGCAAGAGATCAGCATTGTAAAATTATGCCTGAACTAACTGTCCAGGGGTTAAGCCAAGGAAGCAAGTTATTAATTACACAGGTTCTGATTTGCTCTGCATGTACCTTCTTGTCAGTCCCGGCACAAGGCTCTGGTGTCCTGCATGCTACAAAGGATAACGCAGTAAGGTAACATTTTCTGCCTTCTGAGAAGGCAAATGAGGGATCTGCTTTGAGAGCTGGTTTAATTTGCTGTCTTCATCTCTGCACAGCTTGCTAGCTGAATGGAAAACTGTGGCTGCTGCCAACACAGCCTGGATATTGTTCTGTGGGGCTGCAGAAAGTGGCGAGTTTGTAGCTCTCTAATCCACAGTAATTTGCCGCTAATTTGTCAACAGTCAACAACTCCAGTGGCTACTGCATCAAAGCAGCTCCAGTGCCACTGCCTGCCTCATAGCAGTGGGAGAAAAAGGCCATTTATAGCTTTCCATCTGCTGAGAGTGTTTTGCTAAACACAGAATAACACTTGTTTTACAAGGGGGAAACAAAATCATGGCATAACTGCTGCCAGTGACAGAAACCAGATGAGGTTTCAGACCTACCCATGGCTGGGTGACTCAACCTTGGCCCTCCATCCCACGAGGGCCTGGTGCAGCTGTGGCATTCAGCAGGCTGGTTCTCACTTTTGTACTAAACTGCAGTTATCACAGTATCACAGTATCACCAAGGTTGGAAGAGGCCTCAAAGATCATCAAGTCCAACCCATTACCACAGACCTCAAGACTAGACCATGGCACCAAGTGCCACGTCCAAACCTGCCTTGAACACCTCCAGGGA
>WBNM01025930.1:1188-23542 GCA_013399055.1 Ramphastos sulfuratus | reverse complement strand
TCAATGCCCTCATCCAGATCATCAATGAAGATGTTAAAGAGGATGGGGCCCAGTACTGATCCCTGGGGGACACCGCTAGTGACAGGCCTCCAGCTGGATGTGGCACCATTCACCACCACTCTCTGGGCTCGGCCCTCCAGCCAGTTCCTAACCCAGCACAGAGTGTTGCCATCCAAGCCACGAGCTGACAGCTTAGTTAAAGTGCAAGAAATGCAAGTTCTGTTCTCATAGATAGCAAATCAAACAAGAGGTTATAGTTGCATTCAGTGCAATTTTTTCATTTGACTACCCAGAAAGGGCAGCTGCTGAAATGCCACTGAGGACTCCTGCAGGCTTCCCAGGGAGATGGTGGAGTCACTGACCCTGGAGGTATTCAAAAGCTATGTAGAAATGGCATTTTGGGACACAGTTTAATGGCCATGGTGGTGTTCTGTTGGCAGTTGGATCTGATTTTAGAGGTCTTTTCCAACCAGAACAACTCTGTGATTCTATGAGTGCTGCCTTGGTTCTTTACCTCTGCCTATCACGCTGAGCTTTCTGCCTTTCAGCATATCCAGTGTGATGCAACTGGAGAACTATGGCATGGCAGAAGCAAGAGCCTTGCAACAGCCTAAAATCATGCACAGCTTTTGATGTACATATGGGGAATTGCAGAAAGTCTCTCAGCTAAACCCATTCCTCTGCTTTGATGATGGCAAAGCACAGCAGCAAACCTCTCTGTGATTCCCAGGCCACCTCTGCTGTGCATAGAGAGAAATGCTTAACCTTGCAGGGGGTTACAACTAGCACTGTGGTTTGCTGATGCATAGAAATGAACTCTTTGTTGCATAAGAAAATAGCAGCTATATTATTTAATATTTTAATATACCTATCCAAATACATATATTTTTTTTTTTCCTCCCACTATTAATTTTCACATCCTTTTCCTGGTTTGTAGCACTTCCCATGCAGAATAGTTGTTTTTAGGGCATTGCAGGAGGTAAGTTTTGTTCTCTTTTAACAAGGTCTCCTTGGGAGAATTTTACCTTAAATGGCAGGAGGAAGTTTTGAAGTCAGATTTAACAGCTCTGGGATCCCTGGAGTACTGAGTGTTCTTATATTACTGACAAGCTGTGGTAGCTTGGTGTTTTGGTTCCCCTTTAGATCAAATGTTTAGAGAGGCTCATGTGCTTTGACCAGGGGTTGATGGCGGACAGCTTGCTGGTGGTTTTGAAATGCAGCCTTTCAGAAGAGTGACTGAAGAAGCAGTCTGCCACAAGGCTGCCTGAGTCATGAACAGTGATTTTTGGGGATCATGTGGCAGGGATCAAAGGTTGATAATGTTGCAGCCACTTCTCTCCACAAAATCTTCTTTGAAGCAGAAATCCTAGTTTTGTGTGACTGCATCCACCACCCCAGTTCAAAAAAACAAACAAGATGAGAAGTGTGGGGAGATAAGATTCTGAAGGCACATTAGTGGAGAAGGAGCTCAGCTGGTGCTGAGTAACTATGGAGAGAGCAAGGCAGATGTTGGAATACATAGAGCATCAAAGGCTCTGGGAGAGAGAATTGGGCTGTTTGGTTCCAGAAGCTGCAAGCTCTGCCCAGGAGTGTGCTGCTTGGCAGTGGTGGCTCATGCTTGCTGATGAAATGGTTTGGCTGGGCAAATAAATTGAAAGTGCTAAAAAGCTGTGGTTGTTCAAAGTCAGTCAACCATTTAATAGCACACAATATAAAGGAAGACAGGCTGAGGTCAATTAAGATGAAAAACAACTGAGAGGCAGCGGCAGTCGTGTGTCTGGAGCTAAGCTGGGGCTGCTGATGTCTGCAACAGCTTGGAAGCAGAGCTCTCCTCTGTAGCTGGTGGGGAGAGTGAGAGAATGGGTGTCCACAGTCTCTTTATATTTATGTATTTATTCTATGCAATGTATTTATGGTATTTTGCCTAGAGGAGCCCTGAGGTCTCCTGTATCATACCCTGCTGGCCTTGGTGTGTGGTCCAGCTGAGCTGCCTTCCTTCTGACCTTAAACTGCAAGCTATGGTTTCTTTTCCTGAATGTTTTCCCACTCATGTGCCCTGAGCCNTAAGCTACTATACTCTGCACAGAGAATTATTACAAACTGACTATTTTCAACAACAGGTCTGCATATTTCTCACCTCTGGCCCAAGCATTGCTGCAGGATCCATGATTGTTGACATTACTTCATTGATTAACTCAATAGGGATATCTCCTACAACCCTAGTTTGTTGTTTTGTTTTTTTTTTGAATCCTCCAGAGAATAGGGTTCATTATTTTTTCTCTTTTTACCTAGGTTTGGGTCATGTTCCTGTACAAACTGTCTTGGGGTCACAGTCACCTGAGGGTTTTGTTAATTATTGCAGAGAGGCAGCTTGTGGAGGGTTTGACTCACTGTTTCCCTTGTGCCACCACAAATGTGAAGCAAATGTATAGAAAACAACTGCTGACATCCATTTTTGCTTGAAACTGCAAGAAAAGAAACCTAATTAGTGAGAGGAAACCTGAAACAGGTTACCTCTTGTTTTCTGTAGGATAAATTGTTGATTGAGAAAGCTGTTTGGCATCTCTGAGTCATCTTCTAAATCCTTAGGTAATTTTTGTTTTGCTTGTCCAACCTGCCCAGGCTGTTTGCACTCTGGGGAAGTCTGATCCCCACAACTTCTTTGGAAGTCATTTCTAAACAGCTGTGTTAAAACAGCCAGAATCAATATATTGGGTGAATGCAAAAAACCAAACATCCCTGTTTAAATCAGCTCATTACAGCAGGGTGAGAATTATTTGGGAAACTAGGGTGGGGGGAAGTCATCAGAAAAGCCTAGGAGAAAATGTGCCACATCACTCCTGCACGTCACGCTGCCTACCAGAGTCAAAGTGGGTAGGTAAGTTTCATCTGGCTGCAGAGGAGCTGCAGATGACTTTGGGAATGGATCATGAAATGCAGCCAGCAGAAAGGTTGTGCAATGCTGTACAAGGTGCAGGGCATATGGCCCATGAGCCTTGCAGGTCAGGTCAGCAAGCTTGATTTGAGACCCTCTGACAGCCTTCCCAAAGCCACAGTTTAAAATGATGGAGATTAAGACACTCATCCTGTCCTGATAGATGTCTAGGTAAAAATAAACTATCTGACCCCCTCCACATTGAATTCTTCTGAAAATCCCAGAATCCCAGCATGTTGGGGTTGGAAGTGACCTCTGGAGAACATCCAGTCCAACCCTCCCTGCTAAAGCAAGATCACCCACAGCAAGTTGCCCAGGATCACAATGTCCAGACAGGTTTTGAATCTCTCCAGAGAGGGTGACTCCACAATCTCTCTGGGAGGCCTGCTCCAGGGCTCCAGCACCTTCACAGCAAAGAAATTTTTCCTCATGTTAAGGTGGAACCTCCTGTGTTCCAGTTTGTGTCTGTTGTGCCTTGTGATATCGCTGGGGACTGCAGAAAAATGTCTGGCCTCATCCTCTTGCCCCCCACCTTTTAGGCACTGATAAGCAGTGGAAATTACTTTCTCCAGCCTAAGGAGCCTGTTTGCTCCCCTGGTAAGTATAACTTTTCCTGGCAGCTGACTCTGGGGGTGCAGTTCCTGGTAGCTCTAGGAGGATCTGTGTTACAGTTGGAGCCCTGGCACAGGGAAGTGGGACAATAAATGATGGAGTGCCTGCCCAGGACATTCTCCATGCTGCAGTTCCATTGCAGAAACCCCCAGATGGGTCCAGCTGCCTGAAATTGGAGAATATCTAGTCTTTGAGGCAGGTTTTGCAGCTTCAAAGCTCCATTAAAAGGGCTATTTCCATGTACCAGTACATAGAGGGTGGGTACCAGGAGGATGGAGACTCCCTTTTCACAAGGAGTCCCATGGAAAAGACAAGGGCTGATGAGGACATTGTCCTGCTGAGGAGATTCCCATTAGACTCCAGAAGAAAAATGTTTCCCCATGAGAACAGACACTGGAATTGTCTCCCAGGGGAAGCAGTGGTGTCCTCTCCTTTGGATAGTTTTAAGACTCAGCTTGACAGGGTTCTGGGCCAGCTCATTTCAACTATACTATCACCTAGAAAGGTTGGACCAGATGGTCCTTGGGGTCCCTTCCAACCTGGCATTCTATGAGCCTGTGTTTTGAGGTCTTTCATTTAATGGGTCTGCATCTTTCAGAACCATCACAGATCAGACTTGTGGACCCAGAGGTAGTTTTTCCTAACAGCCCAGGGCTGAAAACTCAAGCATCATTTAAATGAATAAAGTTCCTCCTAAGGGGGCAGAGGGTAGAAGCTACTCCCCATTCTCACTGCACACAGACACCCCCAGGGAAGAAGGAAAACCACAGCTGTCATTTTTATTCACAGGCCACAATGAATTCCAGGTTGCTTACCCATATCTCTGTTGGCACTTTCACACTCAGTGAGGCTTAAAGCATTTCAGAACTCCTCAAGCAATAAAACTAAGTAATGAAATAAGTAATGAAATATATTCTTCATATAGCTAGAAAATATACGACCAGTCTCATCCTCATGTAATTGAAAATGGATTTAGCAAACTCAGGCTCAGAACAGTGACTTTGTTTTATAGATGCTTTAAGCTCTTTGTATCACTGAGTGAATTTCCCAAAACTCAGCCATCAGATTTCCTGTATTTTGGCTGATTAATGATCTGAGGTTGATTTTTTTTCTCCCCTTGGCTGCGTTAGTGGGTATGAACAGCCTGATTGTGCAGGTTATAAGGTGTAAGAGCCACCTCTACACTTCTCAGATTGCAAATGGAGCAATAATAAGATCCTAACCAGGGTTTTCCATTGTTCTCTGTTATATCCTTCTCCCTTCAGTTAGTTTTAACTTTGATAACTCTATCTGGCCAGTAGTTTGCTTTGGTCTTTCCCTGTGGTTGAATTATTTTGAAAAGTAAAATGAAGATTGCTGTCTGAGGGGAAAATTTTGGGGGACTAGCCGTGACTTGATTATTTCTTCTCTCAGCTGATCAGCACCAGTGTAGGCAATTTCTAGCTGGTGGCATTTGTCCTTGCTGCCAGCTTAGGTGTTGGATTTGGGTACTGGGTTTGTAGGGAGGACCAAGAGCAGGCAAAGGAAGATTGACTGCCTTCAGTGTGCTCATTCAGATTGAAGACACAGAAACTTCTCTAGATCTTAAAATTGATGGAAGGTTGATTTTGTTCAGTGAGATTTGGTGTGGAATCTCAATTTTTCTGTTACTCTTCCTATCAAAAGTAGCTCCCTAGGGCTGAAGCTCCCCAGATGTGCTCCTACAGGGCAGGGCATGGGGAGAGATTGAACCAACTGATGCTGCCACTCTAGTGCAACTCCTGACAGTTCATTTGGAGAATTTGTATCTGTTCAGCCCAGAAGCATTCAGCAATAAAGAGATTTCTTGAAGTCTTATCCATGGCTTGCTCTTATGTGACTGTCCTGATAAGGCTGCTCCTGAAGCGCAGCATCTCCATCAGCTCTTATCACAGCACACATCAGCAGGTGGACCTGGTGTCAGCAATGTTGTGGTCAATCCTCCTTGCCCAAGATTTTATGCCAGTTTAATTTTGACTGCCAAATCCCATCTCAATCTGCTTCTCCTTATCACCCAAGCAACCCAAGGTCTTCCTTTCATGCTAAGCTTCAGCAGCCTGCAGCTTCCAGGCTGTTTCATGATTAGAGATAGGTAGCTCAAGCATTATCTCCTTCCTCTGGAAGGCTTTCACATTGTGTGCTTGCAGACAGCTATTCCAGCTTGTATTAAACAAAGACCAGCTTTAAGCTGATTGGCACTTCATGGTGTGTGTTTGTTGGGAGGTGAAAGTCTCAAACACAGTTGATTCAAATTCCTGCCAGAGGTCAACCACAGAATCACAGAATGCATTGGGTTGGAAGTGACCCTTCAAGGTCATCTTGTCCAACCCCCCTGCAGTGAGCAGGGACACTTCCAATTAGATCAGGTTTCTGAAGACCACATCAAATTTGACCTTGAATGCCTTCAGGGATGAGCCCACAATCACACCTCTGGGCAATCTGTTCCCATATTTCAGCACCCTAATTGTGCAGACCTTCCTCCTAATGTTCAACCTAAGTCTGCCCTGCTCCAGTTTCAAACCATTGCTCCTCATCCTCTCACTACAAGCCCTTCTAAACAGTCCTTCCCCAGCCTTCCTGTATGTCCCCTTCAGATATATAAGGTCTCCCTGTAGCCTTCTCTTCTCCAGGCTTAATAGCCCAAATTCTTTCAGCCTGTCTTCACAGGAGAGGTTCTCCAGCCCTCTGACTGTCTTCGTGGCCCTCCTCTGGACCCGCTCCAGCAGGGCCATGTCCTTCTTGTGTCGGGGACTCCAGAGCTGGACACAGCACTGCAGATGAGGTCTCATCAGTGCAGAGAGGCAGAATCACCTCTCTCCATCTGCTGGCCATCCTTTTGATGCAGCTGCAAGTGCCCATTGCTGGCTCATGTCCAGCTTCTCATCCACCAGTACGCCCAAATACTTTACTGCAGGGCTGCTCTTAATTTCATCATCCTCCAGAACCAGTTCTGTGGCATCTCAAAAAAAGGAAACCTGAAATTAAATTTACTGTTCACCCCCTATCATTTCTTCTAGATTCTTCATCCATCTTCTGGTCTAAT
This sequence comes from Ramphastos sulfuratus, assembly GCA_013399055.1. Taxonomy (NCBI): domain Eukaryota; kingdom Metazoa; phylum Chordata; class Aves; order Piciformes; family Ramphastidae; genus Ramphastos; species Ramphastos sulfuratus. The sequence continues at coordinate 16,934 of WBNM01025930.1, read as the reverse complement.
GCCAGAAAACCAACTGGCACACATGTTGTTGGTTTTTAGTGCTCTGACCCATCATGGTACTTGGTATTTGTGATTCTGGGGGCTGCAAGATAGGAACCAGAGCAGCATTTTGGCACAGATTTTAAACATCACCATTTCAGAAAGCTGCAGCAAACATGCATCCTGGCAGATAAAAAAATCCAATAAAAAAAATCCAAAACTTCAAGCAAGAGTAAAATGAAAGACAAATTATAGGACTTAAAGCAGATAAGAGGGAAAGTTTAGGTTTGGGTTTTTTTTTTTTTTAACTTAGAAACACTTTGGTGCCTCTCAGAGGTGAGCAAACTGTAAATCTGGATTGCAATACCCTTTTGAAAACAACCACTTGATTTTTGCAGTTTCACTTTCCTGTGACTTTCCTGGGAATCAGGCTGGAGATAAGAAAGGAATTCTTTATGGCAAGGGTGGTGAGGTGCTAGAATGGATTACACAGGGAAGTTGTGGGAACACCTCTCCTGGAGATGTTCAAGGCCAGGTTGGATGAGGGTTTGAGCAACCTGAGCTAGCAGAAGGTGTCTCTGCTCATGGCAGGAGGGGTGGAACTGGATGATCTGGTAGGTCCCTTCCAACCCAAACTGTTTTATGATTCCATGCTTCCATGAATTCTGCCAGGCCTCAGGGTGGAAGGTCAGTTTCAAGATGAATAAGAATCAGCATAAGGTTTACATGACTTGTACCCCAGGTAAAAAAGTGTTTAGAACTCATGGGATCAAAATCATAGAATGGTAAGGTTGGAAGGGACCTCAAGGATCATCTAGTTCCATCCCCCTGCCATAGGCAGGGACACCTCCCACTAGAACAGGTCACTCAAGGCCTCATCCAACCTGGCCTTGAACACCTCCAGGGCAACCTGTTCCAGTGCCTCACCACTCTCACTGGGAAAAACTTCCTCCTAACATCCAGTCTAAATCTCCCCTCTGACACTTCAAACCCATTGCNTTCCATGTCCTTCCTGTGCTGGGGGCTCCAGAACTGCACACAGTACTCCAGCTGGGGTCTGAGGAGAGCAGAGTAAAGGGGCAGAATCCCCTCCCTTGCCCTGCTGCCCACACTGCTCTTGCTGCAGCCCAGCACTCGGTTGCTGTCTGGGCTGTACTCACACTGCCATTACCATTTTGATCTTGGTGCTTGAAGGTACATATTCACTGCCAGTCAAGATCAGGAGAAACCAAACCTTGATTTTACCTACGATCCTGCACAGATAGGAGTGCTGGAGGCAAAGTTCTCATCCAGTAGTGCAGACGTGGAGGGGATGGATGAGGCTCTTGCTCTGGGCAGTCTTTTTTTCTCCTTCAGCAAGAGTGGCACCACTAGAGCAGCCTCCAGGTGACACTGGTGGGGTGCTTCAGGTGATAGGGACTTGAAATGCAGATGCTTTAGTTTTCTGTGATCAGCCATCAAATCTGGGATCCATCCTCTGAGCTGTGCATTGGTATTCTGCACCCTGCCTGCTGCAAAGAGCTCAGGCTTTGGGGAAGGGACAGAGAAAAACAATACAGGCAGCTGGGCACTCTCTGTAGTCATTGTGGGGCTCTGACAATGGGACCCTTTTCACCCAGTGTTGCTGCAGGTTTTGTTCTGTGTTCCTTTCATAATTGCCAATTAAACAGGCATCTTAGACTCAATTTATCACCGGTCTGACTTTTTCTGTTGGGAAAGGAAACTGGGTTAGCATTTGGCAATCCATGTATGCTTTAGGAGCAGCAGACTTATTGAGCTTAGGGAAGAAATATTGACACATTAGGGTAAGTTGGCTAATTTTGTCCTCTAGCATCATTTCCTGAAAGAGAAGCAACAGGGTTTACAATTGATTTAAATAATAAATGATACCTTTTCCTACAGCATTTCTAATCTGTGAGTCTTCTGTGGATATGAATGGAAAGACTCTTAGTAGTACCTGACCAAGGACAGTTATTCCCACCAGGCACTGCTGTTTACCAGAGCACAGTTTTCAGTGGTTTGAATGAAAAGCTTGAGGTCAATCAAAGTTTCTTTAAAGTTTCTTTTCCTCTCTCCTGTTGCCTTATAGCTGAATTTCTTCATTGGAGCTTTCTCCAGGCCTTCTTCATTTAAGGGCAATAAAGTTAGTGAGGGGTCTAGAGAACAAGTGTTATGAGGAGCAACTGGGGGAACTGGAGTTGTTCAGCCTGGAGAAGAGGAAGCTGAAGGGAGATCTCATTGCTCTTTACAACTCCCTGAAAGGAGGTTGGAGTGAGGTGGAGGTCAGTCTCTTCTCTCTAGTATCGAGTGATTCCTCTAACAGCCTGAAATTGTGCCAGGGGAGGTTTAAGTTGGATATTAGGACCAACTTCTCTCCTGTGAGACTTGTCAGTCATTGGATCAGGCTGCCCAGGTGGGTGGTGGGGTCACCATCCCTGAAGGTGTTCAAGAAACCTGTGGATGTGGCATTTGAGGACATGGTTCAATGGCCTTGGTGGTGTTTGAGTTGCTTGTTGAACTCCGGGATCTTAGAAGTTTTTCCCAACCAAACCAATTCTATGATTCATGGTTCCAGGTGTGGTTTTAAAGCACTCAGCTCCGGATTTAACAATTGGGTGTAAGCCAAAAGTTGCAAAGGACTCCTCCTTCTGTGCCCTCGTTTGTGAATTTGCTCGTTTATTTCTCTCTTCAGCATCTAATCAGGCTGTAGCGAGCCTAGCATTTAATGATAATAAATAAAATAATAAGCATAATAAAGTGTATAGCCAGATTTTCAAACCTGAAGGTTGTTCTTCAGTCTCTGAGTGGAGACCAGAGGCACTGTCCCTTGAGCACTGACTCTCTGCAGGGATCCTTGAGCACTGATACTCTGCAGAGGTCCTAAAGGAGCTGGGCACTTCTGCTCTGAGCTGCTATCAAAAGAAATGTTCAAGGATGAGCTTGGAGCTTACTGATGAAATTAGTGCAAGTTCATCTCTAGGTGCCCAGCAGAACATGATTAAACCTTTGCATGCTGGAAGGTTTGTCAGAAGGCACCCAGCAAGCTGTACCCAGTATGGCTGGGCAGATGGATTCCGTGCGTCATCAGGTCCCTTCAGGAGCAAAGGCGAAACATTGAGGTGACACAGTTCTTGTGTGTTCAAATAGCTGGCAACTGAAGCAAGAGTGTGTCCTGTTCATGCTTGGTAGTTTCTATTTTGCATTTCTGTCCAGAGCTGGGAGGTGCACTGTGTTGGAGAGGGTTCAGCTGGATGGAGATGAGCAAAGATGCTGCTGGGTCTGCCATTAATTCCAGGCTCTGCCTATTTATTACACATCCCTCAAGTATCACCTTCATCATCTGAACATATGGCACACAACATTTCTTAAATGTAATTCTGTTGTAGGATGAAGCTTGCTGGCTTCAGCTCCCTAGCCTTGAGTCGTGCTCTGAGTTAACAGCTCATTGAGTTGCTAATGGCCAATGTATCCATCACCAGGAGTGGGGAAGCTTCACCTGGCTTCAGTGCTGCAGTGCTGCCAGGACTGCTAGGTCTCGCCCTGTAGCTGGTGAGCTCTGCATTGGTTGAGAGCCAGTTGTGCAGAAGCACTTGAAGATAGTTTTGGTCTGAATCTTTAGATGTGAACATAACTCTTGAATTCCAGTGCCCGTGCCCTTGTTTTGCCCATTTGTTAATGACAACTGTGTTGCTGTTTGCAGATGATGGGAAGCTCTCCTTGGAGGAGTTCCAGGCCTTTTTTTCTGATGGGACACTCAATGAAGAAGAACTTGAGAAGCTCTTTCATACCATTGACTCGGACAACACCAAGTAAGTTCCCTGTACTGACACTCCCCTGTTTTCCACAGCCTTTGGATTGCGGCAGTGGTGTGCAGGAGCAGGGCTGCTGCAGACAGCCAACCCCACAGAAGCTGCAGGGAGGCCACTGGCATTGCAAAACTTTGCAAAGTCTCTATTTCTGCTTGGTTTGTATCTCACTGTGATGGCCATTATGAATTCTTTTACCTTGGTGGCTTTTTTTTTTTCCCCAGGCCATTTTCTTTAGTGCAACCTCTTCTTTATGGCATCTGTAATGATGGTTCATTTTACTCTCGAGGGCATCTAAATGGCTCCTCAAATTTTCCATTTTATCTAAAAGCTTCACTGTTCTATAAAAGGTAATGGTGTGAATCTCAGTGAGCATAGTCCTACTCATCTATTTCCAGTACAACAAACTGGAATGATCTCTGGTCATGTCTCTCTGTGATCTCTCTGCATACCCTGCACTTGGACCACACCTGCTTTACCTTCCACCCAAAATGCTCCCCACCCAGTGCAGTGATTGCTCTAGCACTTAACAGAAATGAGCCCCCTTCTCTTTAAGGTGAATNCTGAGGGAAAACCTCATTGCTCTCTACAATTCCATGACAGGATGTTGCAGTGAGATCTCTTCTCCTTAGTATCAGGTGAAAGAAGGAGAGGAAATAGCCTGAAATTATGCCAGGGACGTTTAGGTTGGATATTAGGAAAAAGTTCTTTGCTGCAGGAGTGGATATTAGGAAAAAATTCTTTCCCTGCAGCTGCCCAGGGAGGTGGTGGAGTCACCTGGAGGTGTTCAAAGAATCTGTGGATGCAGTACTTCAAGCAGTGGTTTAATGGCTGTGGTGCTGTAAAGTCGATGGTTGGATTCAATGATCTTAGAGGTCTTTTCCAATCGAATCTGTTCTATGATTCTGTGAGTCTAAATTCAGTGGCAGGGAGGCCAGCCCAAGCCCTACAGCTGCTGTCATAGCTGCTTTGCCTCTGCCCTGATCCCAGCATCCTGGTGTAGCCAAACAAACCCTGGGCAAGTCAGCAAGGGGCTGGGCCCATGAGCCATACTGCACTTGCCACAGTGCAGGGGAAAAGGAAGGGCTCTGGGCATGCTTTAGTTGGATGTTGTACCAAAGTTGAAACTAAATATGACACCTGACCACTCCTGCTGAGAACTGAGCTTTTGCAGGCTGTGCCAAGCTGTCAAATTAAGGTGACAGCTGACGATTCCTTCACCTGCCTTGCCATCCCTCAGCACCTCTTCTGCTTTTGCCTTTGGTGGGTTCTGAGGTGCTTGTGAGCTCCGTGACAAGTGTCTGGCACCAGTGGGATTGGCATGAAGCCATGGGATCTGCCTGCCAGCAGCTAGTGACAGCACTGGGCACCTGTACAAAGGACATAGCCCACTGGTGGGTTTTCTCTTTCTAAGAGGAACTTGTCTTCAAAAGCCTGAGTAGTTTGGGCTGTTTGGAAATAATATTAAAAGCCAGCTTTGAGTCATGTTCCTGTGTGACTCTTAGCCCTCTGGAGAGGAAAAGTCTGTCCAAAAAGCAGATGCAAACAGAATCCAATTTCAAATGAGAAAGCTTGCAGTTAAGTTCTTTAAAAATTAGTAGTCTCATCAAACATGTTCACCACGAGCCAGCAATGTGCCCCCCTGGCCAAGAAGGCCAACACTGTTCTGGGGTACATTAAGAAGAGTGTGGCAGACAGGTCAAGGCAGATCGACCTGAGGTCACACCTGGAGTACTGGGTTCAGTGCTGGGCTCCCTGGCTCAAGAGAGACAGTGAACTACTGGAAGGAGTACAGGGGATGCTGTAGAGAAAATGAGGGGCCTGGAGCATGTCTGTGAGGAGGAAAGGCTGAGAGCCCTGGGGCTGCTTAGCCAGGAGGAGAGCAGTCTGAGAGGGGATCTCACCAATGCTCAGCAAGAGCTAATGAGCCTGAGGTGGGCAAGAGGATGGGACCAGCTTCTTTTCAGTGGTTTCCAGTGACAGGACAAGGGGTAATGGGCACAAATGTGAGCCCAGAAGATACTATCTGAACATGAGTAGAAATTGCTTTGCTGAGAGGGTGCTGGAGCCCTGAAGCAAGCTGCCCAGAGAGGTTGTGGAGTCTCCTTCTCTGGAGAGGTTCCAAACCTGCCTGGACATTTCGATCCTGCGTAACCTGCTATGGGTGCCCCTTCTTTATCAGAGGGGTTAGCTCCCCTGTGGTCTGGATGATCTCCAGAGATGCCTTCCAATCCACACCACTCTATGATTCTGCAATTGTAAAGCTCTCTGGTAGCAGGTAAATCTGGGTAATCATCCCAGTAGATGAGCTGCTGCTGAAGACACTTCTGAAAACAAAGGAAATGTGAGGCTTCTCAAAATCCCAATGTTTCTAGTTCCTAAAGTGTATTCCATTCTATGCCGAAGACCAGCTCGATATATACTATTCACTGCATAATTAATTAATCAAAGGAGCTTTAATGATCCTGTTACTAAAATTAGCTGGGAATGACCCACCCCTGCTTATGGTTTGTCTTCTTGGAAGGATGCTAGATGGTGCCCTGTGGTTGGTGGGTCCATTTAGTCAGCTCCCAGATGAGCTCTCTATAGGCTCTGGGATTTGGGTGCTCACCTGCCTCTGCACTGATGGAGTTGATAGCATTGCCTGAGCTTATCATCCTTCATCTGGCCTTTGAAAGGATTCTGACACCTGGGGGGTGTGTGGATGTTTCTTCTGGCCTTCTCAAAATGGGACTGCAGTTAATCTTTGCTTGGGGATTGTGAGGAATCTGCAACTCTGAGCTTTTGTAAGGGATGTCTTCTAAAGTGGACAGAGAGAAAATGTGCCCCTTCTAAATGTCATGCTAGTGTGCTGCTGGCAAGGGTGTCACTGAACAGCTCCTGAATGTGGCAAGAGCTCCCACAAACCAATAATATTTTTCTGTTGCCAAGCTTGCTTAATCCACTCATCGATACCCTTTAGGGACTGAAGCTTGCACACAGCAGCGTAGCATCTGCTGTTCTTGGCTGGAAGGAAAAGCAATGAGTTGATCACCCTTCCAAGTTAAATCCTGGCATGGAACTGGCACTTGTTTATTGATTTGGAAAGCATAGGCACCTACAGCAAACCTATCAAATTAGGGGAAGAAAATATTCCTCTTCAAGGAATATTCCTTTTCAAGAGCTATCAGTCTCAAAAAAAGCTCTTCCAGAGCTGAGCTCCTTTCTATGCTCCTTTCAGTGAAATAAGTGATCTGCTTGACTGTAGTTCTGCACCTAGCACCTTCCTACAGGTTGTATTTCCTCTGTTCACTTTGCCCTATCTTCACTTCTCCACACAGTAACTCACTGGGCTACTCGCAGGTTGGGCAGGAAAGATCCCTCCTGCTTCCTCCAGCCTCCAGCATGCTTGAGCTCCAGGGCTGCAATTCTGAGTGCTGCTTGCCAAGCAAGAGGAGTGGAGTGAAGCTTTCATTTTTCCCCTTCAGAAGGAAACATAGGAAGAATCATAGAATCATAGAATGGTAAAGTTGGAAGGGACCTCAAGGATCATCTAGTTCCAACCCCCTGCCATAGGCAGGGACACCTCCCACTAGCACAGCTCACTCAAGGCCTCCTCCAACCTGGCCTTGAACACCTCCAGGGAGGGAGCAGCCACAACCTCCCTGGGCAACCTGTGCCAGTGTCTCACCACCCTCACTGTAGAGAACTTCCTCCTAACATCCAGTCTAAATCTTCCCTCTGCCAGTCCAAACCCATTGCCCCTTGTCCTGTCATTGCAAGACCTTGTCAAAAGCCCCTCCTCAGCCTTCCTGTAGGCCCCCTTAGATACTGGAAGGCTACTCTAAGAACCTTAGCTTTTTCTTTCCAAAAGGCTGCCTGAATGACAGTTGTTTCCTATTTGATGGAAGTTTATTGATTTTTTTTTTTTCAGGGCTGGTTTTTAACAGTCCTTTTTGTCTCTGTGTTTTTCTCATGTTGCATTTGTTTCGTATGCAAAACAGTTTCCTGTTGAAGTTATGTTACAGCTAGAGCAGAAAATGATGAAAATTATGCTCCTGCTGATTATTAGTAATTGCTGTTACCAGCCAAATTACAAAATGTTGATTCAATTTCCTGGTGTATTTTTAGGAGCAGGGAACTGCCTTACTGGAGTAGATAAAAAAAATCAATGTTTGTACTGGTTTCTTGGCTTGCTTGAGTTGTGAAGGTGGTGGAAAGGGGGAAAGCTGGGCACAGGAGTGGGAAGATGAGGTCAGTTACATCTGCAAGAGCAGCTGTGTTGCTGCTGGCAGTGTATGCTTCTTTCTTGGGCATTGCAGTCCCCCAGGAAAACATCTGCTTGTCAGCAAGGTGTGCTTAGGAGGACGCTGAGCTGAAATGAGATACCCTCAAAGTAGCCTAGGGCATTAATGAAGCTCCTTCATAGAGTGGTTTGGATTAGAAGGGACCTTAAAGATCATCTAGTTCCTTCTTGACTGCCTGGGAAGTGTCTCTAGGGGTTTCATGATGTGGAGTGGTGGGCATGGGCTCCAAATGCCCATCCTGGGATTTTGTTACCAGGTAAGAGAACTTACCATCCATGGTGGGGTGGAAATTCTGTGCTGTAAGTCCATCAGTCCAAATAACTGCTGGTTATTTATCATCTGGCAGCAGGAACATGCAAAATGTGTCACCTATTTCGTTGGGCTTGCTTCAAAACCATCATCAAGTGGTGTTTTTCTCCCTGTTACTCATGCTGGCTGCCCTCCTGCCCTCCTCTCTGTTGAAGCAGGAGGCAGGAACAAGATGGTTGCTAGGTGGCTTTTCACCAGTGGTTTTAGCTGCTATTTCAGGAGGTTTAAGCAGGGCTTTGTGGGGAGCTGCCTGAAGATTAATGGGGAGGTAATTATGCACTGCTATTAATATCAGTGCTACTGGAAGCACACAAATTGTGTGTGTGATATGGAGACACACGTATTTAAATAGACACAGATTCAGTTTAGTGGCAGAACAGGGCTTGAGAAAACATTGGGTTGATGCTCACCTGGGAAATTCTCTTCTATTTGCAGAGTTATCTATGCCTTTTTAAAAATTATTCTAACTATCTGCATCAATTCTGAGAGGAAAAAGTCACTGCAAATGGAAACCCAAACAAGTTTTAGGGTCACAAATGACTGGATGAGACCCTTTAAAAATGTGACTGTGATACTGGATGAGACTTGCTTGGTTTGACAGACAGTTCCCATCTTCTTCAAGCTCCCTGGGCCAGCACTTAGAGTCACTCTGCATATGCTGAGAAGGAAGGAAGGAGCACTTCCCAGTCCTTGTGACAGCAGCAGGAGGTCAGATGTGGCTGTTGACCAAACAAATCTAGTCCTGGCAGGGGATTAAAAAAAATATTCCTTTTCCAGCTTGTACATTTTCATAGCTGCAGAGGACAATCCTTTGGGGAGAGATCTGCTCACTGGAGCAAGACTTCTCCAATGAGCTGTACAGGTCCCTTCACAAGGAGCCAAGAACATGGCATTAGCATTCTGCTGCTCTGTCGTTTGTTATCTCTTGACTATGCTTAGAGCTATTCTTTTAAATGCTTCAGTTTTTCCTCCTCCCTTTCTCTAAACAAGCTCTTTTCTCTGGTGGCAGACGCTAGGAAAGGTAGGAGTGTGCATGTAGGATGATGAACAGAAGTGGTATCTCTCCTCAGAAGCCCTTCACAGCTTCCCCAGGCTGTCATTTTTGCCAGAGGGTTGTGACAGACAGACAATAAGGCTCTCCAGCCTGCACCATGTTCAGCAGTGTGCCACCTCCTGCCCTCCCTGGCACTTACCGGGGTTGGGGGGGATGGGCCAGAGAGATGATGATGGGGAATGGATGGGAAAATTGATTGTGTACCATTGGATGCTGAACAACATTCTCCTTGGAAACACAGAGCTACTTTCCTTCCCAGCCCCCTCAGCTGCTCAGATACCAGAGAGAATCATTTGGGGTGACTCTGGAGTGCAGGAACGTAGTGAGTGCAGTCATGGCAGTTACCTGTGTTCAGCCCCAGAGCTAGGGGAGGTACAGCTGTGCAGGGCCACCCTTGAAGCAGGTAATGATGCTGATGAGCTTCTCTGCCTGCACTAATTAGTCCCACTGTGAAGTGGAGCACGTCAGCCTGGAGAGCACCACGTTGGCACAGCCCTGCTGCTTCCAGCCCTGGATGCAGCTCCAGCCTTTCATGAGTCCTGCAGTGCCAGTGTGGGCAGGGTGGGAGCTCTGGGATTTTGCAGGGGGTGGGGCGTAGCTGGCCCTGCGCAGGGTGTGTAAATGGCTGCAATCCCAGGTAGAGCTGCTCACAAGGGAAAAGTGAAGCTGCCAGAGATGAGTCCCAGCCCTGGTCTGGCACGGTGGGACAGCTGCTCCTCAGGGCTCAGCTCTGAGCACCACTTACCTAAGGCTGATGGAAGCAGAGAAAACAGGGAGGGATGAGTCTCTGTGTCACTGGCTGCTCACTGTGCAGGAGAAGCTGTTGATTGTGGTAGTGCTAATGAGGGCTATGAAGCAAACAATCTCCTTAGACTGAAGGAGCCTTTCACGGACTATCAATGCCTAAAGGGTGGAGGGGGAAGAGGATTGGATCAGATACTTTTCAGCGGTGTCCAACGATATCACAAGGAGCAACAGGCACAAATTGGAACACAGGAAGTTCTGTCTGAACAGGAGGAAAAAATTCTTTGCTGGGAGTGTGCTGGAGCCCTGGAGCAGGTTGTGGAGTCTCCTTCTCTGGAGATATTTCAAGCCTTCCTGGACATTGTGATCCTGGGTAACATGCTGTGGCTAACTCTGTTTTAGCAGAGGAACTGGACTAGATAATCTTCAGGACTCCCTTCCAATCCCTGCCATTCTGAGTTCCTGTGATGGAATCTATGTGGGCTCTAGCTCACACTGCCCACGATTTTCTGCAGGCTCCTGCAGTCCAGTCCTCTGAAAGTTGAACAGATAGTGCTTCCACTTCCTGGGCAACAAACAANCCTGTTTTTCCTCCCCTTCCCTAATCTTGAGTATTTGCATTGCAAACCTGATTGAGTGAAGTACCAGATCTGTCTGAGAGCCAAAGCCCACGCCGTGGAAAATGAATGTGCCCATAGAAACCATCTTAATTTTTTTGAACATTGAATGTTCTCAATTAGCTCTCCAGTAAACAAACTATGGATGGTATAATCAGCTGAGACATTGATTAAATGGTTCAAGAGGTAGTTCTTGTCCCTTCTGAAAGGGACAAAATGATTGCACAGAAATTACATGTCTAGCTTTAATTCCTGGCTCTTGAGAGCGTGGGCATTTGGGGGGTTTTGTTCTTTCTGTCTCTGTGGAAGATGTTTTGTGAGTCCTGGCTTAATCTTTTCTGTGCTGATATGTCTCTTATGCTATCCTCTGCTCTACTTTTGGTTTAAGTGAAGAAACATTTGGTGCCAAAGCTGCTGTGTGCTGCTAGAGCTACAAAACCTCTCAGGCTCAACAAAGGAAAGGGTGTTAAAAGCAAATCCCTCCCTGGGAAGGTCATTGGCAGAAACACAAAGCTGGAAAAACAGCACAGAAACTTGTTTGAAGGAACATTTGAGAACATTTTTCTATTTCTAATCGTATTTCCCAGGTGTTTTCCCAGGCAGCCTCTTGGCATGCTCCCTGGAGGGGGCCTGTTTAATCCCAGCAGCAAGGGAGGTTGGAGCTAGGTGTTCTCTGAAGAAGACAAAGATCGATGGGGGTGGTGAGGACAGAGAGGAGAAGTATCACACTGAAGAGTTTTCTAGCTGGAACGAGACTTATCTTCTTTTTCTTCAGGTTTTGCAAGGCCATTCTGCATCCTCATCACCAATCCAGGCTGGGGAATGAAGGCTCTGTTAAGGACTTGAGGGGTGCCTGTGGATGAAAAGCTGCACATGAACTGGCAACATGCACTGCCAGCCCAGACCCAGCTGTGTTCTGGGCTGATCCCCAGCAGCATGGGCAGTAGCTGGAGGGAGGAGATTCTGCCCCTCTGCTGTGCTCTGCCAAGACCCCACCTGCAGTGCTGGGGCCAACTCTGGAGCCCTCAGAGCAGGAGAGACATGGAGCTGTTGGAGCATGGTCAAAGAATGTCCACAGCCATGCTGACAGGGCTGGAAGCCCTCTGCTGTGAGGCCAGGCTGAGAAAGTTGGGATTGTTCAGCCTGGAGAAGAGAAGGCTCCAGGGAGAGTTTCTTGATACTTAAAAGGGCCTCTAAGAAAGCTGGGGACAGATATTTTACCAGGGCCTGTTGCAACAGGGCAAGGTGTGATGGGTAAACTGAAAGAGGGAGATTCAGACTGGAGAGGAGGAGGAAATGTTTGACACTGAGGGTTGTGAAACACTGGCCCAAGTTACCCAGAGACATGATGGATTCCCCATCCCTGGAACCATTGCAGATCAGGTTGATTTGGGCTCTGAGCAACCTGCTCAAACCAGCACAATGACCTTTAAAGATCCCTTTCAACACAAACCAGGCTGTGTCATTCTATTACCAGAGATTTTCTAGGCAGTGAAATGATACTAAGATCTTGCATGAAGCCCATAAAAATGACTAAGATTTTCAGTTGTAATCAGCCACTTGTGTTTGAGTCATGCAGGCACTCAAAGAGACTGCAGCATTTTGGTTCATTTCCAGTCTTACAAATTAATCTGTATGGTTTGGGGTTTTTTTTTTTGTGGGTTTTTTTTTTTTGTGGGTTTTTTTTTTTTGTGGGTTTTTCTTTTCTTTTCTTTTTTTTTTTTCTGGGTAGCTGTACATTGGACACCACCATCCAGCAGCTGATGTGCCCAGCTGCTGCTAGGTGAGCAGAACAAGCTGCATGCCTTGGGACTGCATTTGGGGAGAGCTTTTTTTAGTGGCAGGAGAAAAGAATGCATGAGAAACAAAGGGGTTTGTGAGAATACAGGCAAAAGAGTACAGGGATCTCTGACTTTACTATTCTTTGCCTAGTTCCTTGCCCATGGTGTGTCACACAGCCAAACCTGCACATTTGTTGCTCTAATTTCTTCCTCTCCTGCACATGGCTGTGGTGATAACCAAGATATCTGCAAAAATCTAAAAGGAGGATTGATTTCAGCTCATGCTTTCAATGTCTTACCATTTGCTTCTGGTAGTTAGCAAATCATTCATCTGAGTGCTGAATGAGTTATTCTGTCTCTCTAGGAGATTGATATTGCAGAGACTACAAACAGAAATCAGATTAGTTCAGTCTATCCAGGAAATGGGCAAGAAAGTTAAATGCTCTTTCATCCAAAAAAGGCCATTTCTGAGTGATTCATACTGTTGGCACTTTGTGCAAAAAAATACCAACCCCCTAAAAAACTGAGAGACTCTCTCCCCCACCCGAAATTGGAAGGAGTATTTGATTTAAAAGTTTGTTTTGAACATGGAACTAAAAGAAAGAACAAGAGTTTAAAAACATGCATAAATGACTGCAGATAAACCAGAGGGCCAAGAAGCAGAGGGAAGTTTGTCTCTCTCAAAAACGAGCTGAAGGATAGCTGTGCTTCAAGCTATGGAGAGTTATTGACGTCCTTAACCTGCCCTGTCAGGGTGAATACTCAGAGCCTCCCTTGGCTCTCTTGCCCAGGGAGGATCAGGACCAGGACAGCAGGACTCCAGCACAACGAGGCAAGGGCATTCAATCCAGCAGATGCAAATCACAGAATGAGACTGAGGAGAGACTGAGGGAATTAGGGCTGTTCAGTCTGGAGAGCAGAAGGCTCTGAGGTGACCTTATTGTGGCCTTTCAGTATCTTAAGGGGGCCTAGAAGAAAGCTGGGGAGGGACTCTTTAGGATGTCAGGTAGTGACAGGACTGGGGGGAATGGAACAAAGCTAGAAATGGGTAGATTCAGACTGGATGTTAAGAAGAAGTTCTTCATCATGAGAGTGGTGAGACACTGGAATGGGTTGCCCAGGGAAGCCCCATCACTGGAGGTGTTTAAGGCCAGGCTGGATGAGGCTCTGGACATCTAGTGTGAGATGTCCCTGCCCACGGCAGGGGGATTGGAACTAGATGATCCTTGTGGTCCCTTCCAGCCCTGATTGATTCTATGACTCAATGAGGCAATCTGTTCCAGTATTTCACCATCCTCAGTGTGAAGAACTTCCTCCTGATGTCAAACCTAAATCTACCCTGCTCTGGTTTCAGAGCATTGCCTCTCATCCTATCACTCCAATCTGTGCAGCGACAAGACAAGGGGCAATGGCTTCATACTAGAGAAGATTTAGCAGATTTAGATTGGATGTTAGGAACAGGTTCTTTACTGTGAGGGTGTTGGAACACTGGAACAGGTTGCCCAGGGAGGTGGTTGAGGCCCCATTTGTGGGTATATTCAAGGTGAGGCTTGACAGGGCTCTGGGAAACCTCATATAGTTGATGATGCCCCTGCTGACTGCAGAGGGGGTTGGGCTAGATGACCTTTGGAGGTTCCTTCCAACCCAGACCATTCTGTGATTCTGTGAGCCTCACTGATGCTCAGCTCATCAGCAGTACTTGGACCCCAGCTGCAGAACTGTGTGCCAAAGTAAGACAGTCTAGCACCAGCTGACAGCCTGAGATGCCATATTGCAGTTGCTGATGAATGAACAAGCAAATACATGGTTCTCCACAGGTGCCAGTTTATTGCACCAGGGCTTTATGGGGCAATGCCATTTGTTTCTAACCAGTGAAAGCTCAGAATGTGTTTTCCAGCAGCACCCAGATTATTTGTTTCATTTTCATCCATATTCAGTCGCTGCTCTTGGTGCCCTTGATGATTAGAGCTGGATGTTTTGTTCTGTCAAATCCTTCCCTGCATGGAAATTATTTGGGTTGTTTTGAAACTCCTGATGAAATAAACCATCTGTTCTGCATCAGGAATGGTTTGCAGCTTGAGACTTTCAGAGAAGACAGGACCTTGATCATGCTATTTCCGAGCTGTACTTGTAGTCGTAGGTAGGAAATGAGGTTGCATGGAGGCTTGCACGGGGCAGGCTGGAGCTGGGTGGGATCTGGTGCTTTATAACAGTGACTGCAGAATAAATCAGTTTGCCAAGGGAGAGAGGAGCTGAACTGGCCTTGAAATATAGCAACAAGTGGGAGTCTTTAAAAATGTGAAACTAGGCAAATGGTGTGTTATATTGTAATGGTCTCCATCTTCGTGGTAGATATTGATTCCCTGAGAGCTGTGCTGCAGGAAGAGAGCTGTACAAATGAGAAGGGTTTAATCATCCCTGCCCAGACAAAGTGCCCATGATGGTTTTATTGGCTGCATCAGCAAGAGCAGGAATGCTGCTTTTAGGAGTTACCACCAAGTGAAGCCCAAGCATGCCCCAATGGGGCTTGCATGTATGCCCTGTGCACAGGACCAAGGGCCATGGCAGCTGGTGGGGTCACTCACAGGAGCTGCTGAGCCTGAGCTATCAGTGGGGAAGAGGTTTCCCTTTTCAAAGCTCAGGAAAATTCACAGGAAAAGCCATTCTTCAAGGACCATGAGGAGTATGAAAGTGGTAGAGGTAAGGGGCTCTGCCAGGAGAACACCAGCAGCCAAGATGGAACCTCAGCTTTGATGATGTTGGCCTTCAGAGATTCTTTTTAGCAAGTTTAATAGCCTCTTTGCACGGCTTTAATGAGGTTTATTACTGCTACAAGGACAACACAATGGTGCTGCAGGTGNCCAATCAGAGCTGGAATAGCCTTCACAATGCAGACACCTTATTGTGGAGGGGTGAGGGCTGCTCCCAGCTGAACTTCACATCTTCTGTCGTGATGGGAAGGGTGTTGGTGAGCAGATCTGCTTGTACACCCTGCCTCCTCTGAACGTCTCAAGTTCCATCCTGTGATAGGTCAAGTGGTAATGGATATAAGCTACATGTTGAGGTGGAACCTCCTGTGCTGAGGAAGAACTTCTTGACTGTAAGGGTCCCAGAGCACTGGAACAGGCTCCCTAGACAGGTTGTGGAGTCTCCTTCTCTGGAGACTTTCA